>LPNX010652267.1:10389-111595 GCA_001517045.1 Pseudotsuga menziesii
ACATATGGTAGTCTCTATGTGGGTGGAAAGGGCATCCAAGAATTCATAGTAGATATCGGAAAGCTTTTTCATATTTTCCTTCAATACTTCAAACACTTTAATGTTTTCTACTCTCTCTCTCTCTGATGTCATTTGTCTCTCTATCCTTCCTCTAACATCCTTCCAATTGTTAGGATTAATTAATTGACCCTCCCTTCACCACCATAGTCTATTTGTATTTTCCTATTTTAGGAGGTCATTGCCACTTCACTAGTTCCATGGGAGACTCATAAGGGGCCCACATAACACTCAATGTTCCTATATTCATGATTTTAAGAGCTCCATGAACCAATTGCTATAATTTAGGAACCTACTCTAAGTGGCACCAACAGTCGCTAGCAGTTGACCCTAGTCAGTGTTCAGTTATGCTCCGATTCCCATTAGATAGTTCACTTTCTATCATCCTAGAACTAGTTTGCATGATTTAAGGGAGGTTTGGTGCATTTTCTCACCTACCTAGATAAGTTAACAGATTGTGAACTGAATTAGTTGACCGTACTTGAATTAGTGAGATCTAGTGGTGATTTTCCCACACAAAGTTAACGATAGAGTCATACTAAGTTGGTGAATTCAAATCCTACCCATGGAATTCAATTTTTTCTATTGTAACACTGTTGTATCACATACATGTTAGTTATAATTAATGTAAGGTTATGCTGAATTTTTTTTCCTCATGAGTGTGTAATTTTCCATGAATCTTTTGATCAGTTTACATTGAATTGTATCTATTCCGCAACCTTCTTTTGTCGTTGAATTCAATTAGGCCTGAGGATCCTATGCTTCACTAAATTAAACATGGTATTGGATCATGTGTTCATTATAGATTCAAACATTCGAAACATCCATTGATGAATCAAAAGAAAATTGGGTTCCACATCATTCCTGGTATTCTTGCCTTGCTACCTCTAGATTATGTCCAATGAAGTATAGCCATGCGTGATGGACCCGGAGAAAGTGCACATGTTGAAGGGGAGAGTGTTTGAATTAGTTTGATTGCGAATTGAAGTGTTTTGCAGTGTTTTTGTAGGTACATTTAAATATTTTATAAACAATTAGTTGTTCTTGAAGTTGTAAGATGGAGAATTTAGTAACTTTGATACCCCGAATACTAAAACCCTTCAACTATCACGATTTGAGGGATGACATGCAAATAGTCTTGTGCAACAAGGGTATGTACATGGCCATTAGGGGAAGAGAGGTTGAACCCCAACAACCTCTTGAAAGTCAAAGTATCTGAAAAAGTTGGATGAAGCATTTGGCTTCATGTGCATCCACATATTCAGGGAGCTTCTCTTCCATGTTGAGGGACTAAGAACACCAAAAGAAGTATGGGATAAGCTTAGATCCTTTTTTGGAACGTAATATGAGCTGAGGGGCCATATTTTGGAGAATGAGATGATATCACTACAACCCAGCAACTTCGAAACTATACAACATTTTTTCTCAGAATTCAAATCTCTTGTCATGCAACATAAGATATTACCAACCCCAAAATGTATCCTTAATAAGAAATGAATTAAAATTTAATTAGCCTCACTAATCAATTAAGTATTCAAACACCTATTTCCCCTTGAAATGTTTTTTCGATTGCACAAGAAACAATATGGATTTTGGCACATGATTTGATGTGGGGTTAATTCAAAATTTTCAAAAGTGTGTAACAATGTAAAAATCCCTCCAATTCCTTTTTTTTCACTTTTCCCTAAAATATCAGACCCAAAATATGTTTGCAAATGAGATGTATGTATTTTTTGAATCTACCCTACTTGATCAAAATATATGTTCCTGTCACTAGGACTATTATTAAATCAAATAGGATTTTGTTGAACTGCTTTGAATAAAATTTATGTTATCGTGATCAATTGGTAAGAATTGTTTTTCCAATTTTATGTTCCCTAGGTTATATATTTTCAAATTTGTTTGATGTTTTAGAGATAATTGTAAGTACAAATGAACATTTTATTGCTTACAAGATATGCATTGCAGAGGAATCCTCTATTGCTTAAAAAATTACATATTTTGTTTTATATCTGGCCCTGAACAAAATATACAAATTTGTGTCGTGTTTTAGACTTTACCTATCTTGAATGAAATATGTGAACTCCATCTCTCCGATCAAACCAAATTAGATCATGTTGAAATCCTTTAAGAAAAATCAATGGTGTAGTGATACGACTAGTAAGTAATTTTTTTCCAATTTTATGTGCTTAAAAAAGTTACATTCTTACCCTACATGAACAAAATATACAAACCCATCAATAGGTATGAGATCAAACGAAAATTGATTGTGTTTAAATCTTATGAAAAAAAATTAAGTTATAGTGATCGACTGACAATATTTATTTTTTTTACTATTTTTGTTAATCGACTGGTGTAGTGATGGCATGCTTATCGACCAATTGGTTCAACGCATCAAGTCTTTGATCAAAACAAACTTGACCAACTTCAAATCCTCTCAGAAAAATCGATGGTGTAGTTATAGGATTGGTAAAAAAAATTCCATTTTTTTGTGATTAAAAAATTACATTCTTACCCTAATTGAACAAAATATACCAACCCATCAATCGGTTTGTTATCAAACCTAAATTCATTTTCTTGAAGTGTTATGAAAAAAATTGATAGTGCAGTGATATACTAACAATATTCATTTTTTCTTTTTTTATGTTAAGTGACTAGTGCAGTAATGGGCCATTTTCAGACCAATTGATTGTTGTTTCTCTTTATATCGTAAAATCATACCAACTCCAAGTCATATATTAAGGATAAGACTCTTTTTTTTCATTCTCCCAAGATAAATATCTCTCCTCATGAATGGTGCACATTTTATTAATGACAATCCAAGAGTCCCTAAAGTTAATCCATTCTTCTTGATTATTCATTTTTTCGGCTAGTCCCCAAGCATAATAATAGATGAAATTTCCACCTGGGTAAAAAATAACCTCTTCCCCCATCCCACCATTGTGAAATTTTTGTATTTAAATACTCTATAAAATGATTTATTATATACTAGATATATAGAGTAATTAATGTTTTCCTTTATTATTTGCAAAAAAAATTAGTTTGAACCATCTTTATGCGAATATAAAATCTTGGTGTGAGGGAGAAAAGAGATCGAAGGTTTTTAACAAAGGTTAAAATTTATTTGGTAATTATATTATACCTTTATCATTTATTTGTTTGTTCACTCTTCCTTTCCAATTAAGAGATCATGTGTAATGTCTGTAGGCCATTTTGGCTTTTTGTCGTGATTGCAAAATTTTACTTCTTATAAATTTGATCATGTTCAATACAGATCCTTTTATGTTGCCCATAGGGGTGTAGAATGACTAGCAAGTGCCATGTAAATGAAGGAATGTTGTAAAAGGAGGTCTCAAGTTCAAATCTCACCCTAACTTATCCGTGCCCCATGCTTGCGGGCTGTGTGGACGCATCTAGGGTTATAGTGGTAGCCGACGGGAATGGACCCCATGTCATACGAGTACCAGAATCACCCAGTTACCAATTCCCCCAGTAACAAAAAAAAGGATAATTTTATGTTTCCAAATAAAGAACGAAAGTCATTGCATCCAGAGGTTGTGGAAGAATCTTTTCGAATACTTGCTGAAGAGGATAGTGAACTAGAAAAGAGACAAAAAATGAAGCAACAATTATCTATACAATGAAGAAATTCTCAAAAATTATATAGACTTGCAAAAACTGATTGTTGGAGTGATGATTATGTATCCAACAGTAATGATTTAGATAACCAGTGTAATGATATAGAAATACCTTATCAACTTTGAGGTTGTTCAACTCTACAGTATGTTAATGGAATGGCTCCAAACATTGATACAATTACACTTATTAAAGTAGAAAATGGTTTAGAAGAAGTCATTATATGCAAAGTTATAGATGAGTCACATACATGAAATCTAGAGTTGACAATGTTGGCTCCGTGTGGTGATGGTCCAATTCTTCACACTATTAATACCAATGACACATGGACACATACTATGGATGATGTCCTTCTTGTTCAAATGGTGTATTTAGATGAAAGTGGAAAGTTTATGTTGCATTATCCTCAACTTTCAGAAATAAAATCACAATTACCTTCAAGTGGGCTTGATGAAAATTATAAAAAATAGTCATCTGCAGTCATCAAGAGAGGGTTTAAATGGGATCTTGTTCATATTTGACTCCCCTGCTCACTAAAAATTGTCATTTTTAAAATATTGGTAGAAAAACATTCATTCAAATAGATGGGATATTGGTGCATAGCACAAATCCATTTGATTTTACCATAAAGGAATGCATGTATGCCCATATTTATTATGAAAAGTTGCCTGGAATGTCTGAAGCTGAGTCATTGAAAATTCCATATTTTGTAGAAGTGTTGGATTGGTTAGTAGATGCTTCAACTTCTGGAAGATTTTTTTGGGTAAGAATATTTGAAAATCATGTATATTTTTTTGGTAGAGGCCACTATATTCCTGAAGGTGTCAATTTGAATTCACATGAGGTGTTCTACGCAAAACAAGGTTTGTTGGTGCCAACTAAAATAATTGACGGTGACTATACATTTGTATCTCTTTATATATATTCTTCAAATCAAATCTAAAAAAATTATTTAGAGTATCTAATGTTATATTTTGTTATATTTTGTTGGGTTGTAGGAATTGTTTATGTTTTCTTTACGATGAGCTCTATTAAAAGATGGGGCACTGGCGATCAAAAAGGATAATTTTTTTTTGTAGTTTTATTGCTATGAATGATGATGAGCACACCTCTTTTCAACTTCTTGCAACAAAAGGTGACAATGAAGTTGTGACTGTTAGATTAGCTGGCTCTACAAAATATGGAACACAAAATGAATTCCCATCATATATCAGAGTATTGCAGCCCAATCGAGTACGTTGTCACAATATTCATCTTCTTTCCTACAAAGTTTTCAATCACATAAGGTATTGAAAGATTATACACAATGAATCTTATGTCGAAATTCCTTGTTCATATGAAAGTTTCATGGTTCCTTTTGAACTAATTGCAATGTATTATGTACCTCCTTGGATTTTAAAGAAGAATAATTTTCTAGAGTTCAGGATAGAAGGCTATGAGAATCTTAATGAGGAAATTTTCTATACATGGCCAATCTTTCCTAATAGATATCATGCAACTTTGGGCTCAAGTGATCAGACTCAACCTCTTGGTAAATAGAGAGTGGGACGCAAATTTAGATTTCAATATTTGTATATAGCCTACAACCTCATGTACAAGTGCACTTTTCATGGGATTCACACTAATGGGATCCTTCCCATTAGTGTTATGGATTAGGGATGAGGATTGGTGTACCCCGTTTGGATTTTTAAACATTTTTCCTTTCATTAATACTTTTTTATATTGTTTGGTGTAATATGTATGGTGGATTATGTCATCTAGTATATAAGAATTATTTATTTCTTGCATTCAGTTGTTCTCGTATTTTAATATTATGTTATGACTGGTTTTTATTTTCGATGAAATGTTTCTTTATATATGAAATGCGAATGTTTGAAACAATGATATACATTTTGTATCTTGTTGGATATTGAGAAGATGGTGTTGTAGTATCTTCAAACTGCCCTAAAAGCTACTAATTTTAGCCTTCTATAATCATCAAAACATGCCTTGTTCATACCTGCACTTACAGAAAACATAAATTAGATATTTCAAAAAACAAAAACCAAAAAAATTTTGTATTGTATTCATCTTTGTGGGGCAACTCATGTAAAATTAACTCTGGACTGGTCTAAATAGTTTCCCCCCCTTCGTAGTATTTAGTTCAATAGACAATATTTCCTTTTGACAGTTACGTGAAGTGCAATATATATATATATATATATATATATATATAGAGAGAGAGAGAGAGAGAGAGAGAGAGAGATGCACTCTAGTTCTATACGTTAGTAGCTGCTCCAAGATCAAATTTGTTGATCATTTTGAACTTTTAGTCGGCTAAATAAGCTTGGGGTCTTTTGATAGAACAAATTAGAGATTTTTGAAGAATGTAGTACATTTATGCTTCAAATATAAATGTTTTTTTTTGAGGAAAAAATTGAATGGTTGTTTACCTTTTTCTATCCAAGGACTAAATTCACATTATTTAATCTAACAAAAGAATTAAAAACATTGTTCATGTGCTAGTAAGAACGTTACATCATTAAATTGAATGACTTAAGTTGAGCATGATGTGTTCTAACTTTCATCACCACTCCACTATTCAATATTTTCAATTTTATCGTAAAAATTGCTATTGTGAAAAAATACGAAAAATTTGTTGTAGTTCACCAAAATTCACACATAGGGTTCAACATTTGTCCTTCTTGAGTGATTCAAATTGGAAAATGTGAGCATTATTATTCTCAATTTTTTATATTTTTATATTTTCATTTCATTCTTACAAATACCAGGAAATGTGGTCGAGTAATTGTAATTGACGAAACTTGCTAATTACTGGAAAACTGACTTTAGTGGCTATGAGAAAATGATTGCCATTTATATCATTGAGAGAGATAAAATTATTATGAAATCACCATATTGTAGGTGGATGACTAATGTAGCTGAATATAGTCTTAGTTTTGGAGAAAAGTCTCTAGTCAACAATATATTGGCCTGCCAAAAAGGGCCACTTGGCATGTTTTGCACCTAAAATTTGCCTAAATGGCCTTTAGAAAATTCCCGTCACTCCTCACCTAGAGGGGATAAAAAAATATGAGTGCATCAACTTTTAGGTGGAGGATTTACACCAGTTGACCATTAATTGATTGTAACACCCCAGTTTTGACCCCGTGGTATTTTGATTGTACATGATGGAAATACTGTATGGAATCATGGCAAGGAGTTCAAAGCCAAGGCCATTGATTGATGTTTTGTGTATATGTGATCAGGGTTAATGCCTATGGTCTATGGTGCTATGTCAAGCACAGTATATATATTTTTGAATATCATGTAAAATGCAAACTAATACAAATACCACAACTAGTTATGTGTCGCAACGTTAAAGAGATGGGGGCATGATTTCACAAGGAATAGGGAGGGGGAATGTTTAAACATGAGCCTTTGGGGAGAAGCAATGTGTCAAAAGGAAACACCCAAAAATAAAAATGTATGCACATTCCATCATCCGTTCATGTTTCATCTTCCCTCATGTTTTGGGGAGCTGTGGGCAGATGTTTTGAGGTGATCCTTCTTTCACGGGGGGGGGGGGGGNTGTGTTTCTGCAAGTGTTTTTCCTTTGTCGAGACCCCATTTGCGGTGTTGCAGTGTTATCCTGAACTGCAGAGTGTTATGATACCTTGTTACTTTGTGTATCAAAGTGAAGCCTGTGTTGTTGTGTCTCCCTATGGTTTACTTAGATGTTCACCCTGGTCTTGGTGTGAACTATATACAATATTTAGGAGTGGAAGAGACATGGAATGTGCTTGATCAACCTAGTGGAAACCTCACAATAAGATAAGAGTGGCTGGTGAATATGCTCTGCACATCCGGAAGAGCATTGGAAGGGAAGGTGTAACCTAAGGGATCATGGAGCAGAGAAGGGGACACTTCCTTGTGTTGGTTGTGTAGGCATGATGGATTCTAGGCCAGATAGTTCATGTGAAGGTGTCCTTAGCTCTAGAGATGAGCTCACTAGCTTAGCAGTTCTTCCTGTCCACTTCCTTATAATCCTGATAAACCCAACTTGAAGGATGGCTTGGATAATAGCTTGATAACCCATCTGTTGGCTTGGTTGTGTCTTGTTGTTTTTGGTCTTGTGTGTGTGTGATCCTTGGATTGAAATCCTGACAAACCCATCTATTAGTTGGCTTGGCTAGTCCTAGATGTGAATGTTGGCTTAACTGACTGCAGTATAATAAACCCAACAGTGAGATGGCTTTGATATGTGGCACAATAAACCCATATGTTAGTTGGATTGTTTACTTGCATCTTGATAAACCCAACTGTGTTTGCTTGGCTAAGTTTTGTTGTATCCTTGGCCTTGTCTAAGCCTGCTAGTGTTCCTTAGTCCTTTGCGAAATCATGCCCAACTCGGAGCTGGCAGTGATGCTGAGAGATTAATGAGCGCACTGGCCTATGGTTGGGTGGAACGTTGCAGCAACATAGTTGGTTGCAGAAAAAGATTCTGCATAAGATAAGTATCTCTATGTTAATCTCTCCATTTGCATTTTCTTAATGAAATATGATGAATATGCCTAATGTGTTGAATTGATGAATTGCTTCCATTGTATACTTGCAATTGTATGCATATATGTATGTTTTATTTAAATACATTTTTAAATTATGTTATGGTGCTTAGATGGCCATATTGGTGATGGCCTGAATGATCAAATTGGTCCAGGACTTCTGTTAGAAGGTTGAATTTCCACAGAAATCTCCTTCTGCAACTCTTCTTTCCACAACTTGTGGGATGCGGGATGCGGAAACGTCCTTTTGTAAATATCTATTTCCACAGTTTTCCTTCTACAAATTTCATTTTCGCATGCGGGATGCAGCATCATAGATATTTACTTCTACAACTTTTCTTTCCACGATGGTCTATTTTGCATGTGGGATGGAATTTCCCATATTTTCATGATTCAGCAAAGTCAATCTTTCCGCACCGTTGATTCTTGCGGGTTGATTCTCAGCCGTTGATCTGTTCCCAGATGTGAAACAGATTGTGACTGTCGTTTTCTGTCACAATTATTTTTCCCCGTCGTTCGATCTCCTCTGAGATCTTTCTTCATAGATCGTCGAATTGATCAATGGTGGATGGGAGGGGATGTGACAGTGTGGTATCAAAACATGAATGTTAAGGATTATTTCATGGCCATGCCTTGTGACTCAAATAATGACAAATGTTCCGTAATAAATTTTTAATTCCACATGATAGTCGTGGTATGGGTACGTGACAGTATGGTATCTGAGCTACTGGTTGCAGCACTAGGGCCTAAATGGGACAAGTTGAATAGTTAACAGAGCTCATGTTGTAGCTTTGGGACTCAAAGGGGCCCAAAAGATGAAAAGCTCATGTGCGCACCAGATTGTGCAAAAATGGAAAAGAACACGTAGGTTGTGATTTGACAGAGTTGTTGGTTGCAACCTTGGTATAAATGTGCCAATGAAATTGGTTGCAGAAATAAAATTACAACAAGAAAGAATGCTATTTAGTATAATTGATAAACTTATCCAACCCAATGAAATGCACCATGACTGTGATCTGAATTCTACTGCGATCTTGACTGATCATGCCTACAATAAGTGGTTGGTAAGTAATTTATTTTGATTTATGATATTGTCTAACAAATGATGTTGTTAACAGATTTTGTAGAGTCATAGTGCAGATTGAAACGTTGGTCTTAGTCTGACCAAAAGGTTCAAAGAAGATCAATTCCAAGAAGATTAACAACATGGATGATGCACAGGATCCCTGTGGACATGGGGAATATGCTATGGGGGATGTGGAGGACCCCATTTGCGCAGGAGTTGTCCACATGGGGAAGGGTATGTAAGGCTAGCTTACAATGCCTAAGTTCATGGAACTGAAGCTATTGGGAAGAGGGAACAAGAGAGTTCCCCAGATGCTGCATCTACCGTAAGAATCCTGAGGGCAGAGTTGTAGTATTACAAAGAAGAAAATAAGAGGTTGTTCAAGGCTTTGGTGGAGAAAAACCAGCTGACTACCACCATGATACATAGTTTGGAAGACCTCCAAAGGTAGATAAAATCTGGGGATCATTTAATAGAGGTAGAAGGGAGTAGGAGAAATTTCCAAAAGAAAAAGGTGGAGCTTAACCCAAGGAATAAAGGTTTTAAGCCTCATCACCTCCGGAAGCAACAAAGGAAGCCATCACAAGCTATGACTGAGTCAGCCAGAATGATGAGGGAAAAAAAAACTAAAGGAACCACTCAAATGTTGGGGATGTGAAAGACCCCATATATGCAGGAATTTTCAACATGAGGATAGGAATAAGGGTCAAGTCCCTAACACCCAAGAAGTTGAAATTGTGGGTCAAGAATTGGGGATCATTCCTAAAGTTTGTGCAGTGTTAGAAGACCACCAGGAAGGTCATAACTCAACTGTGGTGAAAGTAGAGGGTGATATTTTTGAACAGACTGTTTCTATTTTGATTGACCCTAGATCGAATCACAGCTATATTACTCTTGGATTTGTTGAGATGTGCGCTTTGAAGGTGTCAAAGCATAGAAGATCATGGTTAGTCTACCTAGCCAGTGGAACTAAGAAGAAAGTCAGTGAGGTGGTAAGGATATGTGCATTGGTCGTGGATGGGTTAGTGACTTGTGTACATCTGAATGTTCTTCCACTTAGATCCCATGATATACTCATTGGGATCGATTGGATAGGAGCACATAGAGCAAAGCTATATTGTTACAACATGACTTTTGAGTACTTGGATGAAGAAGGAAAGCTAAGGATTTTGAAAGGCATTCCAAAAGTGATCTCTAGAAGGAATTATTTAGCAATGCAGCTGAAGAAGTTCTATGGCTAGAGTTGCAGAGTGTATACAACTCACATTTTGGAGGCAACATATAATGAAGATCCTAGGTTGGAGGACTTTCATGTATTGTAGGAATTTAGGAATTTTTTTCCTGATGAGATTCCAGGGCTTCCTCCAAAGAGTGACATCGATTTTACAATTGAACTTCTTCCAGGTAAAGCACCTATGTCCAAGACACCCTATAGGGTCAATACAATAGAAATGATAGAGCTGAAGGTGCAGTTGCAAGAGTTGTTGGAAAGAGGTATGTCAAGAAAACTATGTCTCCTTGGGGAGCACCATTCCTAATTATGAAAAATAAAGATGGTACACACAAAGTTGGGTATTGATTTTAGACCGTTGAACAAATTCACAGTGAAGAACAAGTCCAGTTACCAATAGGCAAGGATCAAGGATGAAAATGTTCATAAGAAAACCTTCAGAGAAAGGTATGGTCCGTATGAGTTTTTGTGGTACCAATGCACCAGCTACATTCATGTGCCTCATGAATAATGTTTTCATTAAGTATATGGATGGGTTTGTTATTGTTTTCCTTGATGGAATTTTATTTATTCTAAGAATGAGGAAGAAAATGTGGAACATTTGAGGCTGACTTTGAAATTCATTAGGAAGCATAAGTTGTATGCAGGTTTGAGAAAATGTGACTTCTACGAGGATAGAATTCGTTATTTGGGTCACCTTATCTTAGATAAAAGAATAGATGGAGACCCTGAAAAGATTGAGGCCATGATGAGTTGGCTTGCTCCAAGAGAGTTAACAGATGTATTATCTTTTGTGGGACTTGTAGGGTAATGTAGGAAGTTCACTGAAGAAGATTCACCAGATAAAGTTGAGCCTATGTATAGGTTGAGGAAGCCTGCATGTGAACCTGTAGTTCCATGAGGAAATTTCCCTTGTGAGTATGGGAATACATATGAGGACTTCTTGAAGACTCGGGCATAATGACCTGAGTAGAGCAGTATGGTTTCTGCCAATGAAACCCAGGGTAGGTAGCTCCCATGTTCCATGAGAAGGATCTCATGACTGAGAACATATTTTGAAGCTTCATATTGCAAGTTTTTTTGTTGATTATGGGAAACTGTGAGCTCTTGTGATGGTTTTGAATCTTGTGAACAATGGATATGCTTGTTTTGCATTGCGTGATGTTTGAAGGTTCCTGTTGGCTTACTATCATTGTTTGGTTGATTAAAAATTGTGCCAGGATGACATGTTATATGTGGATGTCCAAGTTTTGGGAAACATGTGATGAGTACTCCCCACTTGCAGAAGCAAAACAAAATGAGGATGATGTCATGGTTGCAAAATTCTGATTTTCTGCAGGAAAGAGGATTGTGAACTCGGATTTTTATTTTTGAAATTCAATGTTATTGATCTTTTGATATTTGGGAAATCATGTATGCATAAAATATATTTGTAAATATAAGATTAAAATTTTATGATGACATCTCATGTAAACTGCATACTTGTATGTAACCTAGGTGAGATGGTGAAAGTACGCCCTTGGAGTACATAGTTTCTCAAAAGGGTGTGTTTGGGATACATAACTCCTCGAAAGGATGTACTAGGTGTACATAGATCCTTTGAAGGATGGACTAGGTGTACATAGCTTCTTGGAGGATGTGTTGGCAATAGGTTTGAAAATATATGACTGAAATTTTTATGATGACATCTCATATGAACTGCATGCTTGTATGTAATGCAAGTGAGATGAAGAAAATATTTAATGGGTGTACATGGCTTGTTGAAAGGATGTACTGGGTGTACATAGCTTCTCAGAGGGATGTATTTGGAATAGGTTTGAAAAGCTATGATTGAAATTTTATAATGACATCTAATGTAAACTGCATGTTTGGAACGTAAGCACCTAAATAGTGGTGAGGACGGGAAGAGGTGCTAGGCCCATAAACTAGATCTTCCATTCAACACCCAAGGCAGTGTTAGGATCTAAAGCAGGGGCGACCAGATCTTGGTTGGGAGATGTTATACATATAACACCTGAGCTTGATAAGCAACTAGAGGAGGTGCAAGCTCTTTAACATAATTTCTATTGAAGCACCTAAAGAGGTGTTGGGATCAAGAATAGAGTTGTTAGACCTCGGTTGAGAGGTATTTTCAGGTGATCTGAGGCTTGCAGAATTTTGGATACCATTTAATGCACACCTAGGTGTGGGGTGGGGCAAGGTTGTGAGTGCCATGGTTGTATTAAGCCTAGTTGGATACATGTGGAGCCAAAAGAAGCTACTTATGCAGATGAGTATTTGGTTCACTTGACAAAATTTTGTTCATTTTATGTCAATATACATGTGCATGTGATTCATCTATGATTTTCAAAAATATTGTAAATACCAACATGGGAATTTACTCATTGCTTGGGGCTTGAGCATGGGTATTGTTAGTTGCTAAAGAAACTGGAAATGTTCCAAGCTGAGGAGAAGGATTCTCTAAGCCTAGAAATGATCTCGTGGTGTGTGCTGATGCATGTAAGCAAGGACTTGGAAAATTTCCAGATCATGCCATTGGATAGATGAAGGTGCATAGGAAGCACTATGGTCCTTAAGAGGGTATCTAGGAAGTTGGAGGATGCGATGTGATTGGCACATCCTTTTTGGTTCAAATTTGTAGAGCTCTGAGGGTGGTGCTAGTGTAGCAATTGTTAAATTATTGTAAAGCACGGACGACAGTGCTATTGAAGGGGAGGGGAATGTACCACCCCGGTTTTGACCTCATGGCATTTTGATTGTAAATGATGGAAATTTTGTATGGAATCATGGCAAGGATCTCAAGGCCAAGGCCCTCCCATTGGTTGATGTTTTATTTATAGGTGATCAGGGTTGATGCCTATGGTTTATGGTGCTATGTTAAGCATAGTATATATATTTGTGAATATCATGTAAAATGAAAACTAATAAAAATCCCACAAATAGCTATGCATCGCAACGTTAAAGAGATGGGGGCATGATTTCACAAGGAATAGGGAGGGGGAATGTTTAACCTTGAACCTTTGGGGAGAATCCATGTGTCAAAGGAAACACCAAAAAACAAATGTATGCCCATTCACTCATGTGTTCACGTTTCATGTTCCCTCACATTTTGGGGGAGCTATAGGGGGGCGTTTTGAGGATGATCCTTCTTTCACGGGGGCGGTTGTTCATGGATGGGAATTCACCTATGTGTTGGTCATTCTTCCTAATCAGATACACAAAGCGAGAGTAGGCATGTGTTTCTACGCATTTCCGTGAGTGCTTTCCTTTGCAGATACCCCATTTGCAGTGTTGCAGTGTTATCCTGAACTGCAGAGTGTTATGAGACCATGTTACTTTTTGTATCAGAGTGAAGCCTATGTTCCTGTGTCTCCCTGTGTTTTGTTGTGATGTGCACCCTGGTTTTGGTATAAACTATATACAATATTTAGGATTGGAAGAAACATAGAATATGCTTTATCAACCTAGTGGGAACCTCACAATAAGATAAGAGTGGCTAGTGAATATGATATGCACATCTTGAAGAGCAATAGAAGGGAAGGTTTAGCCCGAGGGACTGTGGAGAAGAGAAGGGGACACTTCCTTGTGTTGGTTGTGTAGGAAACATGGATTCTAGGCTAGATAGGTCTTGTGAAGGTGTCCTTAGCTCTAGGGATGAGCTCACTAGCTTAAAAGTTCTTCCTGTCCACTGCCTTAGAAGATTGATAAACCCACCTTGAAGGATGGCTTGGCTAATTGCCTGATAACCCATCTATTGGATTCGTTGTTTCTTGTTGTGTTTGGCCTTGTGTGTGTGTTATCCTTGGCTAGATATCCTGATAAACCCATATGTTAGTTGGTTTGGCTGGTCCTGAATCTAAATGTTGGCTTGACTGAATGCAGTCTGATAAACCCAATATTGAGATGGCATAAATGTGTGGCATGATAAACCCATCCATTAGTTTGCTTACTTGCTTGCAGCTTGACAAACCAAACTATGTTGGATTCGCTGATTTTTGTTGTATCCTTGGATTTTTGTGAGCCTGCTAGTGTTCCTTACTCATTGGGGAAATCATGCCTAGCTTGGGGGTGGCAATGTTGTTGAGCGATTGATGAGTGTACTGGCCTAAGGTTGGGTCGAACGTTGTAGCAACATAGCTGGTTGTGGAATAAGATTCTTCATAAGATAAGTATCTCTATGTTAAGCTCTGCATTTGAATTTGCTTAATGAAATATGATGAATATTCCTAATGTGTTGAATTGATGAATTTATTCCACTGTATACTTGCAATTGTATGCATATGTGTATGTTTTATTTCAATACATTTTTAAATTATGTTATGTTGCTTAGATGGCCAGATTGGTGATGGTATGAATGATCAAATATGTCCAAGACTTCCGTTAGCAGTTTGAATTTCCATAGAAATATCCTTTCGCTACTCCTCTTTCCACAACTTGCGGGATGCGGGATGCAGGATGTAGAAATGTATTTCTGTAAATATATATTTCCTCAGTTTTCCTTTCGCAAATTTCCTTTTTGCATGCAGTATGCGGCATCGCAAATATTTACTTCCGCAACTTTTCTTTCCACAAGGGTCTATTTCGCATGCGGGATGTGGAATGCAAGATGACAGTTTCCATATTTTCTCAATTCCACAAACTCAATCTTTTTGCACTATTGATTCTTGCGGGTTGATTCTCAGGCATTGATTCGTTCCCAGATGTGGAACAGATTGTGATCATCATTTCATGTCACAATTTTTCTTCCCTGTCATTCAATCTCCTCTAATATATTTCTTCGTAGATTGTCGAATTGATCAATGGTGGAATGGAGGGGATGCTATAGTGTGGTATCAGAACATGAATGTTGAAGAGTGTTTCATGGCCATGCCCTGCGACTCAAAGAACGACAAAGTTTCCATAAGAAAATTTTAATTCCGCATGATAATAGGGGTATGGGTACGTGACACTCATTCTTGATAAAAATTATATGGCCAAGAAGATAATGGAATGCCAAAACAACCAATCAACTTGTTTTACTCCAAGCCAGAAATTTCTCTCCATTGGAAAAATTGGTTAGGTATTAAAATATTTCCCTAAGTAGCCTTGGAAAAATTCCCTCCATTTCCTCCCCGAAAGAAGGAAAGTTATTATATAGGAACCATCGTGCAGGATGATGGTTAATTCAATTCACCATTGAATCAATTTTTATAAATAGCCTTTGGTGAAGATTATATTTGCTTACCAAAACAACCTTTCAGCCTGGTTTACACCTAAATATGACATAAATGGCCTTAGGAAAATTCCCACCATTTCTCATTAGTGAGGGATAAAATTATTCCAAAAACATAATATTGCAGTTGGATGATTTATGCACTTGACCTTTGGATCATTTCTGGAAAAAATTCTAAGGTTAAGAAAATATTGTCCTGCCAAAGTAACCACTCAACCTGTTTTGCAACATTCCGGAAAATAACCTTATTGGTAAAATTTGACAAGTATTGAAATCTGGTTCAAGTGGCCTTGGGAAAATGGACGCCATTTCCTACCTTAGAGAGAGAAAGTTTTTATGAAGGAACCATCATGTAGGTGGATGATTAATGAACTTCACCGTTACTCAATTTTTTTATTAAAAACATTTAGTAAACAATATATTGGCTTGCCAAACAACCATTCATCTTGTTTTGCACCTAAATATGGCCTAAATGGCCTTAGGAAACTGCCCTCCATTTCTCACTAGTGAGGGATAAAATTATTCTGAAAACATAATCTTGTAGGTGAATGATTTATGCACTTGATCATTGAATCATTTTTGGAAAAAATTCTAAGGTGGAGAAAATATTTCCCTATCAAAACAACAACAAACCCTATTTTGCACCATGCCAAAAAATTCCCTCTTTGGTAAAATTTGACAAGTATTGAAAATAAATTTGAAGTGGACCTGACCCTAGATGTAGGTTCTCCAGATGTAGTAGGAAGACTACATGCTAGAGATAGGGCATGTTCCACAAAAAATGGCATCCCCTCTCTTAAGTAGGATAAAAGAAAACTAAAATGCACCAATTTTCGGGTGGATTTTTGATAAAAAAACATCCAAATTTCTTATGGGAAATTGTTATTTTCATGATTTTAGCAATTTTATTTGTCTGTATTAGAGTAAATCCCTGATTTTAAAACTACCAAGATTGCTAAAATTCTCATTTAAATACTCCAAATTACAATTTCCATAATAATTGGTCTGCCAAGTTTTAACGGTTTGGGGGCATTTTGGTTAGCTCTTATACTACTCCCCCCTCTCTCTAACCTCCTTTGTTTATACACATAGTAAAAAATCCTTGCATGCTATCTTGTGCAAGGTATATGAACACTCCTCCACAAAAGTCATGAAAGGTTGCCCTGCTTTTCTTTGGTTCACATGGCCCTGGTACATGGGCATTCACCACAGCGATTATGTCATGCTTTGGTTCACATGGCTTTGGTACTAAAGTGCTCATTCCACTTGTCAAAATTTCTATATCAATAATCCCATCAAGCTTCCAAAACTCATCCCTTTGCGGTACCTTGTTTGCAAGTTATGTTGGAAAGCCCTATGTGTTCACCTTATCTCTGAGATTGGTTTGCAAGTCCTGACTGTGACCTTTTTGCACTGCTTATTTTCCCTCTCATCATTAATTTCTCTCAGTGTGGAAAATATAGATTGGGAATCACTCTTCTATGCAGAAAATATAGATTGGGAATCACTCTTATGTGTGGAAACTCTTCCCCACATACGCAATGGAACAACGTCGACCATGGAAGAGAAATTGTTTTGGTGAATTCAGGCTAGGTCCTGAGGAGGTTATGAAAAACTATTGGAGGATGAAATTCATTCTCTCCAAGGCCATGCGATAGAGGGAGAGCTTCAGAAACATGGTGAATCTCACTATGAGCATGTCCAGGGAGGATGTAGAGCAAAATTTGGCTCACATGGCAGAAACTAAGCATCTTTTAGAACCACTGTTCGAGCACCATTAGGGATCCAAGGACTTGGATTGTGAATCCATGGATAAAGAAACTAGTAAATATAGTGAAGAAGAAGCGGAGTCCTCTGTGATAAAATACTAAATGCTTTTTCTCCCTCTCTTTGCCTCAGGTCCCTGTTTCTGCTTATGATATATTTTAGGATGTTCTCCTCTTTTTTTATTTTTTTCCTTAAAGGAATGTAGTTTATATAAAGGTTGGTAAGCTACAACAATCTATAGATTTTATGTTTGGCTGCTGTAATCTTTTTTTGGTAACAAACATATAATTTGACTCCATGTCATGGGAAAAATCGAATATGTAATAGTCTTCAATAGTTATAAAAAATAAAATGGTTCTTTCTTACTAAAAATAAAGAAGTTCAAGTGGTCTTGGGAATATTCCCTACATTTCATAACCGAGAGAGATCAAGTTGTTATGAAGGAACCATCATGCATGCAGATGATTAACGCACTTCACCATTGACTCCGTTTTTATAAAAAGTATCTGGTGAAGAATATGGTGTCCTGCCGAAACATCCATTTAACCAGTTTTTCATCTAAATATGGCCTAAATGGCCTTACGAAAATTCCCACCATTTCTCACCGGTGAGGGATAAATTTAATTTCAAAACACAAGTTTGCAGGTCGATGGTTTATGCACTTTACTATTGGATCATTTTTTGAAAAAATTATAATATTAAGAAAATATTGGCTTTCTAAAAAATCCACTCATCCTATTTTGCACCATGCTAGAAAATTCCCTCTTTGGTTAAATTTGACAAGTATTGAAAATATGGTTCAAGTGGCCTTCGGAAAATGCCTACCATTTCCTACTTGAGAGGAATAAAGTTGTTATCAAGGCACCATAATGAAGGTGGATGATTAATGGACTTCACCATTTATTCAATTTTTATAAACAGTCTATGGTGAAGATTGTATTGGATTGCCAAAACATCCTTTCACCTTATTTCACCTAAATATGGCCTAAATGGACTTAGGAAAATTCCCACACTTTCTCACTAGTGAGGGATAAAAATATTATGAAAACATCATCTTGCAGGTGGATGATTTATGGACTTTACCATTGGATAATTTTTGAAGAAAAGTATAAGGTTAAGAAAATATTGGCTTGCCAAAACAACCACTCGGCCTGTTTAGCATGATGCCAGAAAATGCCCTCATTTGTAAAACTTGACAAGAATTGAAAATCAAGTTCAAGTGGACTTTGGAAAATGTCGACAATTTCTTACCTGAAAGAGAGAAATTTTTTATGAAGGAACAATCATGTAGGTGGATGATTAATTCAATTCACCATTTACTCATTTTTTATAAAAATTAATTGGTAAAGAATATGTTGGAGTTTGGACTACCAAAACATCAATTTAGCATGTTTTGCACCTAAATATGGCCTAAATGGCCTTAGCCAAATTCCCACCATATCTCACCAGTGATGAATAAAATTATTATGAAAGAATAAGCTTTCATGTAGATGATTTATGCACTTAAAAATTGGGTCATTTTTGGAAAAACATCTAAGGTTGAGAAAATATTGGCCTACCAGAACAACCACTTAGCCTATTTTTCACCATGCAAGAAAATTCCCTTGTTTGTAAAATTTGACAAATATTGAAAATTAGGTTCAAGTGGTCTTGGGAAAATTCCCTCCATTTCCTACCCGAGAGAGATAAATTTGTTATGAAGGAACCATAATGTAAGAGACTGATTAATGCAAGGAACCATAGACTAAATTTTGATAAAAATTCCTTAGTAAAGAATATATTGGCATGACAAAACACACATTTAACCCATTTTTCACTTAAATTTGGCCTAAATGGCCTTGAGAAAATTCCCATCATTTCTCACTAGTGACGGATATCATTATTATGAAATTACATAATATTGCAGGTGGATGATTTATACACTTCACCATTGGATTATTTTTGGAGAAACGTTTAACGTTAAGAAAATATTGGCCTGCCAAAATATGCACTCATCCTATTTTGCTGTCACATGCCCCAATTTTGCAAAAATAATATTATCATATTTGATTTTATTCAAGACAATATGTTAAATTTTATGCTAATTTGTAATTGATGACTCATCAGAGTCAAGGATGTTGAATGTAATTCTGAATATTTTAATTATAAATAAATAAAAGTGGAGACAATAGCTTGGGAGAGCTGTTAAAAGAGTGTTCACTGGTCAAGTTGGTGGAGGAGACTGGGTGGAGAGTAAATAGACAAGTGGCAACATCCTCAAACACTTCCAATGTTGCAGGTGGCAACCTCCCTACATTTGGGGTCATGATCCCCCAAGAAAGTGGGATCAGAGCAGGTGGCTCAATTAATGACAACTGACCCAAACGACCTAGGCAATCTTAATAAAAATTCCGATTGAAGAGAGCTGAGGCTACTCATTCCAAAGAAGTGTTCATTTAGGTGAATGTACTTCAGAGGATTTCATTGGGAAGGAAATTTTGTGGAAAGTGTTTGAGGGGTAAACTGCAAAAGTGATCTAGTGCAGCTTTTTAGCTGAAGGATCTTACTGCTGAAGTGCAGAGTGAATACTAAGTCATTTGACAAGTATATTGTTGCTTGCTCCACTAGTTATCAACCAAGGAGATAAGGAATAGGCTCAGGGGTCTTGAGCAGACACTGTTTGAGGGCTCTCCAGGAGTTTGTAGGGAGGAATGGCCTCCCAACGTTGTTGTTGTCCAGCTTAAACAGGTTCTACAATCTTTTATTTTACTGTGTTAAGAGTTTATATGTGAAACTGAATGATTAATGAATGATTAAATGTTTAGTAGTGAGCTGATAGAGATTGTAATCCTTTAGTTATTTGAAATATTGAATCTATAATTGATGAAAAATAATCCTACCTATGTTTTTCCACGTCTGGAATGGACCAGACCGTACTCTAGCATAGGCAATATATTTTAAAATAGATGAAGGATATGACAGAAATCTAAAATGAAGAGAGTTATTATGTATTTCATAATATTGGAATCATTTCTTTCTGCATGTAATTGTTTTCAGAAAGGAATATTAATTTGTCTAGTTAATTTTATTGTTTAAACCAAACTTTTGTAATAAGAATTCTAGCAAAGAAATAACCATAATACTGTACAGGTAGTAGGTTTATTTTATGAGCAAGTTATTCCAGTAAATAGGTATGATTATTCTTATACAATACTTTACTTTGTAATTTTACCTTTAACCTGTAACAGAGGCAGTAAAAATAACTTAGATAAAAACCACTCTCTTATATTCTGTTAAGCAAAGATTTAAAAACCAGAACCTTTTAGTTTTTATACTAATGATAATAACTATCTATGTTTACAAATATTTAAACTTTAAATATGGTATTAAGTCATATACCTTTTATCAAGGCACTTAACAAACCCTAATTATAATGTATTAAATAAAAACAACTATAAATCATGATAATAATCAACATTAAAAGTAAATTATTATTTCAACAAGGAATGGTTCTTAAGTCTTACAAATAGAATGTACATGTAAAAGAGTAATTACAGGGTCGAAAACCCTTATTTTATTCCTTGTATATTTTTAAAGGAAAAATAGATAATCTTTTAGAAATAATATGACTGAATAAACTAAACTAATGCAGACTGGTTACAGCCTATATAAATGAAAGGTATCCACATATACAAATTTAGGATATTATAATATAGAGATAATAATATTGAATTAAACAATAATGATTACAATTAAAAGAACCTACTTAAACAAACTGAAGAGATTACTTTCAGGAAACCCTAATTCTAAAATCCTTGAGCCATTAAATAGAAGCATTAAGACTAAAAATAGTCTCGAATCCTTTAACAGTAAACTAATATAAATTAATAACTTTAAGAATTAATTGAATAACGTAAAAAAAAAACCTAGCTCGTTTATCAAGCAAATAGTTATCCAATATTCATTTACTATCCAAAATAATTACAGTCGTAACCTAGGGTCAATATATAGCTTATTTGATAATTAGAATTAAAATGAAATTCATTTCATTTACACAGAGTTACAAAATCATACACAGGAGAAGCAAATCTAAGTCAAAGACAGATTGTCTTAAGGATTTACCATTGCTTCCATGAGCCTGAAGGAAAAACTTAAACAAAACTTAACAGAGTACAAAATTCAGCTAAAAGCCGAGAACCCATATCGTAGTATGGAGTGTTTTTATAAACAAGTATTAAAAAATATATTATTACAACACTGTAAGATATTTCGTAAAGAAGAACTTTACAAGTTACGGCGTTGAAGCCAGAGGCACCCTGCTAAAAGCAAGGGTTAAAACCAAAACAACAACTATTAAATGAAGAACAGCAACCCAATACTAAAAATAAAATGGTCGTGACTTCTTCCAACTGCAAAGGTCTGTACAAGCAGGTAGAACCATATTTCAAAATCGGAGCCTACCATGGATCGAACGTGGAGCCTTTTGAGAAGTTCCACTGTCGAGAGTGGAGGCGAATTTAACCCTGCACAATAAGAACCAAATTTAATTAAAAACAAAATAATTTATGTGCAAAATGAAAATTTCAAACCACTGCTGGTTTTAACTTAGAAATTTACCTTAGCCGAAGTAAACGTGATGGAGCCATGAATAAATAGAAGCACTTTAACCAGGGTTAAGCAGAACCAAACCCTCATACTCGCTGAGGATGGAAACAATAGGGCATGGTTCAAATTGCGCTAGAAGCAACGGCAAAGACAAGCCTGGGAAATGACCACAAAGGAGTCAACAACCATGAAGTTGGAGCTGTAACCAGCACGCTAGGTGTGACAGTAAACTCCCAAACAAAACCTACAACTAAGGAGCTTCTCAAACAGTCACATTAAGCTCAACATTCCAGACAGTGACAGGCCAGGATAGAAGGGCAGTAAAGGAAGCTATAGGCGGGTCGTAAAATGAATTGCAAGGAGGACAGTGAACCCAGACAGTGTAAAAAGGAACCACAATGGAATTTGGGTAGCAAGGATTGATCTCAAGCGATGTATGGCATGACATATATAGACTATAAAGCCATCGATAGCTGAAATTCACTCACGGCCACCATAGGAGTTTGCAAAGAAGCCCGAAGGGCCAACACAAAAGTCAAAACGAAAATAAGCCAAGGGTTAGGGTTGATGGTTTTATATATGTCCATTGTATGGCCAAAAGCTTACCACGTGGCCGCAGAAATATTATTCATGCAATGGGTCGACTCTCCATAGTTCCCTATGACCAAATCATATCCGAATTATTTTACTAAATGATATTTTAAACTATGTAAAACTTAGTATTTGCCCGGTGATCATATCTTAATACATATACATAAACATATAATAGTTATCCCATCAATGGCATGAAGTGGCAATGTTATAATAACGTTGACCTAGCACACGACTTAACCATAATCCCATGATATGAAAATCATTGTATATTGGTAAAACAATGTTATAAACTACGCTAGTAAAATCATTGGAAATTATATTTCAATAATATAATCTATGCTAGTAAATATTGTGGGGATAAGTTAAAAGCTTATATTAATAGCTTATCGTTGGAATATGTATAATATACATATGTATTAACCCTTTGTAGAATGGTTATAACCCACCAAAGAATATAGCAACAACGTTATTTCGATAAGAGTATTTTATTAACTAAGTTGTTACCAATAATAATACAATCTTTGTATGAAATCATTTTCTCAAATAAATAGTCTAGTTAATTGATGTAAGAAGACTATCGGATAGTTATAGTTTCTCTTGCATTGTGGGCATGCATTTTTACAAACCAATTTCAAGTTGAGAACATTGCATAGCATCGTTTTAGTAAATTCTTAAACATGTTGCAGGATGAACAATGTTAAAACTTATATGTGTTTAATAACAAATAAGTTTATGCAGGTTTATAAGACTTATGGATATTTATCAAAGCTAATGATAGTAAACTATAAAGTGGGCAAGGTGAAAAATAAGAACACTGCTATGAACTCTTTTACTTAGTTCAGATCAATAAGATCTTATTTATAGAATTTGGCTATTTCTCATCACTTGGGAAAAATGGTTTTATGTTTAAAACAAAATACTGAGTTTAGCATAAGATAGAAGATTGGCTCTATAAGAAAACCACCAATCTTGGAAGCTATTTGTAAATAGAACTTAAATGCAAGAAATGTATCATGGAGATGTTAGGATATGCATATTGAAAATAAAAGTGATCAAGCAGAGAAGATGAAATGTTCAAGAGCCAAAGAAAGTAGTTTACTGTCGCTATGTACTCTAAAGGAAGAAACACACTCATTTGAACTTTGTCTACAATAACAACTGAGGAAAACAAACTGTTTTTACCTTACGGAATTTGTTTGGATTACAGCAGCTTATTGACTAAGCTTATTATTTGCAAATAGAAATATTACTTGATGCTTATTGAAATTAAAGACGTTACTCAATCTTTCATACCTGTAAAACCTGTAAGAACAAGTAAGCTTTCTGTGTTAGCTTAAATGCTAAGTAAGCCCCAGAATCCAAAGACAGTTCTACCTGCTTGTCATAAATAAAAACTCATCAGTAAACTGAAAGAAGAAATATTGCACAAGTTAAACCTAACAATGTATCAAAGAGTAGAATGCTAAGTTAACATAATCAAGATTATGTATACATTAATTTGGTATTTGTTTCTTTTATTGCTAACCGTTAGCTGTTAGTAAATCATAGTCTCAGCATTATGTATTTCAAAATTTTTAATTTTTTGTGAAAATTTGGGGTTTTGACATTTGCACCATCCCAAAAAATTCATTCGTTGGTAAAAATTGACAAGTATTGAAAATATGGTTCAAGTGGGATATGGAAAATGCCCTCGATTTCCTACCTGAGAGAGAAAGTTTTTATGAAGGAACCAATATGTAGGTGGAGGGTTAATGAAAGGAAGCATCGACTAAATTTTGATAAACATTCTCTAGTAAAGAATATATTTTCCTTCCAAAACACCCATTCAACTATTTTGCACCTAAATTTGGCCTAAATGGTATTAAGAAAATGCCCACCATTTCTCACCCATAAGGGATATAATTATTATGAAAACATAATATTGTAGGTGGATGATTTATACACTTGACCATTGGATCATTTTTGGAGAAAATTATGAGGTTAAGAAAATATTGTCATGCGAAAACAACCACTTAGCATCTTTTGCACCATGCCAGAAATCTCCCTCGTTTGTAAAATTTGACAAGTATTGATAATCTGGTTCAAGTGGCCTTGCGAAAATTCCCACAATTTCCTACTTGAGAGAGAGAAAGTTGTTATGAAGGAATAATAATGCAGGTGTATACTTAATGCACTTCAAATGCACTTCACCATTTAATAAATGTTTAGAAAAAGTATTTGGTAAGGAATATATTGGCCTGCCAAAACAACAATTTAGCATGTTTTGCACCATGCCACAAAATTCCCTCGTTGGTGAAATTTGATAAGTATTGATAATCTTGTTCAAGTGGCCTTGGGAAAATGCCCGCAATTTCCTACCTGAGAGAGACAAAGTTGTTATCAAGGAACAATAATGCAGGTGTCTGATTAATGCACTTCACATTTTACTCAATGTTTACAAAAAGTATTTGGTAAATAATATATTGGCCTTCCAAAGAAACCATTTTGCCTATTTTTCACCTAAATATGGCCTAAGTGGCCTTTGGAAAATTCCTTCCATTTCTCACTAATGGGGGATATAATTGTTATGAAACATAATATTTTAGGTGGATGATTTATTCACTTGACCATTGTATAATTTTTGGAGAAAAGTGTAAGGTGAAAAAAATATTGGCCTGCTAAAATAACCACTAAGAGTTTTTGGACCATGCCATAAAATGCCCTCGTTGGTAAAAAATTAACAAGTAATGAAAATCGGACTCAAGTGGCCTTGGGAAAATTCCCTCAATTTCCTACTTGAGAGAGAGAATGTTCTTATGAAGGTGCCATCCTGTAGGTGGATGATTAATGCGGGGAACCATTGACTAAATTTTGATAAAAATCCTATGGTAAAGAATTTATTGGCCTGCCAAAATACCCATTCAACCTGTTTTGCACCTACATTTGGCCTAAATGGTATTGAGAAAATGCCCACCATTTCTCAGCAGTGAGGGATATAATTATTATGAAAACATAAGATTGTAGGTGAATGATTTATACACTTGACCGTTGGATCATTTTTGGAGAAATTCTAAGGTGAAGAAAATATTGTCCTTCCAGAACAACCACTCAGCCTGTTTCGTACCATGCTAGAAAATACCCTCATTGGTAAAATTTGACAACTGTTGAAAATATGGTTAAAGTGGCCTTGGGAAAATTCCCACAATTTCATACCCAAGAGAGAGAAAATGTTGTTATGAATGCACAATCATGTAGGTGGATTATTAATGCACTTCACCATTTACTCAATGTTTATAAAAAGTATTTGATATAGAATATATTGTCATGCCAAAAAAACCATTTACCCTATTTTTCACCTAAATATGTCCTAAATGGCCTTTGGAAAAATCCTGACATTTCTCATGAGTGAGGGATATAATTATTATGAAGACATAATCTTTTAGATGGATGGTTTACTCGGTTGACCATTGTATGATTTTTGGAAAGAAGTCTAAGGTTAAGAAAATATTGGCATGCGAAAACACCAACTCATTCTGTTTTTCACCATGACAGAAAATTCCCTTGTTGTTTAAAATTTACAAGTATTGAAAATTAGGTTCAAGTGGCCTTGGAAAAATTCCCTCCATTTCCTACGTGAGAGAGAGAGAGAGAAAGTTGTTATGAAGGAACAATCCTATAGGTGGAGGGTTAATGCAGGGAAAAATTGACTAAATTGTAATATAACGTCTTTCGTAAAATATATTGTCCTTCTAAAACACTCATTATAGGAAATTTCAACTCAAAATGGGCCTCCTAAGGAAAAAAAAATAGTTAAATGCGATATGTCATCATCATGTTTTTTCAGGTATTTCTTGTTTTTGGGGGAGCGGGGTTCGTCAAAAGTATGTTGAGTGTGTACTTGTTAGATGTATCATTTAATTTCACATCTAGGGATCTCTCTCAATCTAAATTTGAGTAAAAACATAGGGATATATATCGAAAATACAAATAAAAAAGTAGTTTTTTTATGATACCTATCCCCAAATTTATATTAAAAAATGGTTTAAGACCTATACAGTATTTAAAATCTAAATCAATTTCAGTGGCTAACATATGATGACATATAATTTGAATTAGTGTTAAAAGCCCATTTTGAGTTGAAATTTCCTCTAATGCATTAAACTATTTTGCACCTAAATTTGTCCTAAATGGACTGACGAAACTTCCCACTATTTCTCACCAGTGAGGGATATAATTATTATGAAAACATATCTTGCAAGTGGATGATCTATACACTTGATCATTGGATCATTTTTGGAGAAAAGTGTAAGTTTAAGAAAATATTTCCCTGCCAAAATAGACACTCGACCTATTTTGCACCATGCGAGAAAATGCACTCGTTGGTAAAATTTGATAAGTAGTGAAAATATGGTTCAAGTAGACTTGGGAAAATGCCCACAATTTCCTACCTAAGAGAGATAAAGTTGTTATGAAGGAACAATCATGTGAGTGGATGATTAATGCACTTTAGCATTTACTAAATGTTTAAAAAAGGTTTTTGGTAAAGAATATATCGGCTTGCAAAAACAACCATTTAGCATGTTTTGCACCTAAATATGGCCTAAATGGAATTAGGAAAATGCCTTCCTTTTCTAACCAGTGAGGGATACAATTACTATGAAAACATAATATTTCAGATATATTATTTACTCACTTGACTATTGTATAATTTTTGGAAAAAAAGTATAAGGTTAAGAAAGTATTGGCTTTCCAAAACAACCACTCATCATGTTTTGCACCATGCCAGAAAATTCCCTCGTTGGTAAAAATTGGCAAGTATTGAAAATATGGTTCAAGTGGCCTTGGGAAAATTCCCACCATCCTATACGTGAGAGAGAGAAAGTTGTTATGAAGGAACCATCATGTAGGTAGAGGGTTAATGTAGGTAACCATTGACTAAATTTTGAAAAAACGTCTTTGGTAAAGAATATATTCGCCTACCAAAACAATCATTCCACACGTTTTGCACCTAAAATTTTCCTAAATGGCCTTAAGAAAACATGACTATTTCTCGCCAGTGAGGGGTATACTTATTATGAAAACATAATCTTGCAGGTGGATGACTTACTCAATTTACCATTGGCTCCATTTTTAAAATAATTTTAAGGTCAATAAAATATTGTCCTGCCAAAACATCCACTCAGCCTATTTTTTCACCATGCCAGAAAATGCCCTCCTTGAAAATTTTTGACAAGTATTCATAATCTGGTTCAAGTGGACTTGGGAAAACTCCCGCAATTTCCTACCTAAGAGAGAAGTTTTTATGAAGGCACAATAATACAGGTGTATTATTAATGCACCTCACCATTGACTCAATGTTTATAGAAAAGTATTTGTAAAGAATATATAGGCCTGCCAATACAACCATTTAGTTTCTTCTGCACCATGCCAGAAAATTCCCTGATTGGTAAAATTTGACAAGTATTGATAATTTGGTTCAAGAGGCCTTAGCAAATTACCTACAAATTCCTACCTGAGAGAGAGAGAGAGAGAGAGAAAGTTGTTATGAAGTCACAATAATGTAGGTGTATGATTAATGCACTTGATCATTTACTCAATGTTTACAAAAAGTATTTGGTAAAGAATATATGGATTTCCAAAGCAACCATTTACCCTATTTTGGACCTAAATATGGCCTAAATGGCCTTACGGAAATGTATATCATTTCTCAAGAGTGAGGGGTATAATTATTATGAAACATAATATTTTATATGGATGATTTATTTACTTGAACATTGTATAATTTTTGGAAAAATTCTAAGGGAATTATTGGCATGCCAAAACAACCACTCAAATGTTTTTCCACCATGCGAGCAAATTTCCTCATTGGTAAAAATCGTCAAGTATTGAAAATCATGCTCAACTAGTGTTGGGAAAATTCCCTCAATTTCCTACATGAAAGAGACAAACTTGTTAGGAAGGAACCATCCTATAGGTGGATGATTAATCCAGGGAACCATTGACTAAATTTTCATAAAAATTGTCTGGTAAAGAATATATTGAGCTTTTTATACCTTTAAAATCATAAAGATCTTTAAGTGTAAAATAAGTCAATTTCATCAAAATATTTTCCTACTTTAACTTATTACTCATTTAAACACTTTAAATTGATTTAATTTAAGTTGATTTGATGAAAATTGAATATAATTTTGTGATAATATATTATTTTAAATATTATAATCAATCTCTCATCTATTATTCTTAGTACTTTTTATGCCACTTATATACGAAATACTTATCTTACCACCAACAAATATCCATTGTATTTCAGTGAGCTTAAAGACTTTTTGATCGAGTTTTATTTTAAGCTTGAAAGATGCAAAGTGGAAGTAAATATTTTGAAGTCATATTATAATACACCATGAAAGAGTATAAGTGTTTTTCTTAATGGGCCTTTTATGACTTTAATAAGTAACCATTATATACTCTTACATGTGGAAGTTTTAAAAATAATAATTTTTGAGATATGCATCTTCCCATTAAAATAACTCATGTCAAAGTTCTTTCATGAATAAGTGTAAGATCTTCGGCACTATTGTGGGATTATGAATTCTTAAATCAAGTAAATATCATCTTGCTTGCATGTTTGATTACCATAAAATGAGAAACCAAAACTCGAGAGAGAAATATAGGATCATGCTATTTTTAATTAAAGGAGTGATTACAAACCGTCAACATTGGTGAAAAATAAGAACATGTTTTCATGTGCATTAAATTTATCTGTAGAGTCTCTAAATCAAAGAACCGTTAAAGGAGATGGCAACACATTATTGCATGTTCTGTTGCTGAATAAATCCATCATAAATATTCCTAGAATATACCAAATCTTGGATGCATTAATAATTGAAATTTGTTGTAAAGAAAGTAGAAGAAGCTACCATTGAAATATCACGGAAACAATCCCAAGCTTAAAGGAGATAATAACTATGAATATAAAGAAGGGTGCCACGTTTTAGCTGTATAAAAGGTTCTGCAAATACCGTGTTTGTTTACATTGTTGGTTAGTAGAAAACATATAGAATGGCATCAATTACGTGGCCTCAATTACCAAAGAGACTCGCCTAAAAAGAGGGTGTTACACAACAGATCACTACCAAAATTCTGCCACGAAGTCATTACATGTGTTGTAGTTAAGCAAGCTCCACGAATTTGATGTGATTTTTGTTAATTAAAAATATTTCTTAGAAATTGTTGCAGCAAGAAATTAGTCAGGTAATTTATTAGCTAGGTAAAAGAACATTGTAGTCAACATCTAAATTTACCAACGCTACGAATTTGGCTATTTGGTCCCAACTTTGTTATCCACATTTTCATTGAAATGTTTTTATCCATTAACAACGAAGATTTCTTTGTCTTTTTTCTTATTTCAAAATAATTCTGTGCAGGTTTTAAAAGAGGAGATATGACAGAAGAGATCTGCACATTTAAAAAGGGATTGACTTGCTAAATTATGGCATCACTTGGATCCTCAAGCTGCGAGATTACACCTTGTTCTTATTTGCTATCTAAGACCAATGTTAAAGATACAAGTTCGGCATATGGTCAAAGTTTTGCAATGATAAATTTGTAACCATTTTCGTTATATTTAACAATTATATTCAAGGAAGTAACCGACCAGAAAGAATCCATTTAACTATAGTAAACGTTTTCACCACAGGCCATCTTACTAAGAAATAGCAGAAGAATTGGGCCACGCATAGAGAAAATAAAGCATTTTGTTCTGCCAGCATCAAAAGATTTAATTGTCTATATAAATGATAGTAATTCGGAACCAGAAGGGTGGGGAACGCTCTAGGAAACTGGACGAACTTATTTTTCCATTTTTCTGTATGTTTCTCTACTAGGGATGGTCTCCATAAATCAGAGAGCTGACTGTGTTTCTCTTTCTATTTTGTTTTCTTATTCCTATGCAAAACTGAGTTTTTCTCACAGAACCAGAGACGAAGGTTTTTCCTAAGGCTGATACATCAAAACTCTTTTGAATCTATGGTGCTTTGAATGGGCATTGGAACCTGTTCTCATAACTTTGTAAAATTTATTTTATGGAGTAATTGAACTAGATTACTCGTTCTGGTCATCATTATCTTCTATGGGATTGAAGCAAATTGTAAACTTTGCTTTTAGTTTATACTTCATTTCTTATGATCAGAGTCTTTTAAAACTTATTTTGAAAGATAGTGATTGCTATTGCATTTGATCTATCAACTGATATTGATTTACTTTGCAGAATTAGAAGCATCTAACATTTGTTTCGTGATCTTAATCCGTTAATTTGTAGGAGCTTTTAATTGTTTTTTAGCATGTAATAGTTTGATTATGAGACCGTTCTTCCATTTAAATTATTATATGTTTATCTTTTAAACGAAAGCTGAATTAATAATAATTTTAACTCATGCTCTTGGCCGAGATAGGTAGTGTGCATTTAGGTTATCATAGAATAGAATTAGGAGCTATTATTTTCTACATTTAGCTTAAGATAATCTTTAGCATTAGTTAGTCATTAGGTTAAATTTCTTTGATTTTTTAGCAGTCTGGTTTGAGTAAACTTGGCACACACCCACCTTAGAGAGACTCTCTAATCTAAGAGCACATCATACAGGCAGCAGGGCCTAGATCCTGTGAAGGGCAGTAACTTTAAACACATACAAGATTGCATTAAGTCGAGTGTGTGGGCTGTCTTTCCGTAAGTTGGCATAGGACCATTTTTCCGGCCAACAAATGGCGCTAGAAGGAACGTTGAGGTAAAACAAGTGGTTTTATTTATTTTTTATTATTTTTAATAACCATTTATCCTCTCGCTCTTCGATTTTTCAGCTTTTACATCTTTAATCTTCTACTTCAGCACATTTGTGCTTAAGGGATAGTTAGATGACAAGATAACTATTTTTTGAATCATTTTATTAATGTTATTTATCTTTCATGGATTCATCCCAAATCTCTATTAGGAGTCATGTATCAAGAAATAATCATTCTACTCCATCTAAGATAGTTCATCACTTGTCAAAAAAAAAAATTGATGGTAAAAGTGAAATTTTTGCAATTGATCATGTTTATCAATTTTTACAAAATTGCCTTACTAATCATGTTATCGATGAAGAAATCATTGGCAAATCGTTCGCTTTGACTTTCAAAGGCTGAGTTTGAAAATGGTTTGAAACTTTGCCATCTCAACATTCTTTACAACAATTTTTAGGTGAGTTTATTTATGCTTTTCACAATCCCGATTATGAGAAATTGTTTGTAGAATTATTAAATCCTAAAAGAAAATTCGATGAATCATATAAGGACTATGCAAATATATTTTTTAATCTTTGTTACAGATTTCCTTTGAAACTTGTCACTTCTACTTTTCAATTGTTCCATGAGGTTATGTCTTTTTCAAATGAATTAGATCAATCAGACAAAAATCAATTTTTTTCACATAACGATATTTCGATTGATTCTAATCAAAGTTCAGAAGTTATAAATCAACAATATTGTCCAACTTTATCACCTCACATAATCAGAAGGAATACAATGTATTAGAGAGTGTTATTGTCCCTTCTGATAATGCTAAATCGTCTTTTCTTAATGAGAATAAAACTGTAAGACTAAATGAGGAAAGTTGTCATTCAAATCAAGATCTTATAACTATTTTAGAAGAGAAAGAGACCAAATCTGAAATCTATTTTGGAGTAACTTCTCCTTCATTAATTAAACAAGACCAAGATATTCTCATAAAGGGTTCTATTCCTGAATCTCATTTTTCTGATGGGTCTTGTGTTTCATTTAAACCTTTACCTATTTGCAATGAACAAGATAATTTGTCATGTTCAAATTTTTCAGTAAAGGATATTGATATGATTTTAAGAGAAGAAATTAATGAACATTTGAAATCAAATGTAAATACTCAAATAGAAGAAAACTTTTCTTTCAAACAAAATTCATTATCAACGGATACTTTTAATTTTCTATCTTCATCCACCTATTTTTCATTATACCCTAATTGATTTCATAATTGTAATTCTCAAGATAATTTTTCACATCTATTAGAATTTCATCCTAATGCGCAAAATTTTTATGGGTTTCCAGATGATAAATTATCTTTTAGGGATGAAGAGAAAAAACATTATTCTTTTGAATCTCTTGGTAAATACAAAGATGAGAATCATATATCTTTAGAAACCCCTCAAACACCTCTTATTGATTCATCACCTCTCACAATTGATGAAGGATCTCCTTGTTTAAATAATGAGTTAGCTGAAACTGATTTTTTAATTAAAACCAATCACGATTCTCATTCATTTGATGAAGGTGTGTCTAAGACAATATGGGACGATACCTCATTAGATTCCAATCATTTACTTCAGTTTCAACCAATGATTACTAAACATCCTCATTCATCATGTACAATTTCTCAATCACGCAATTTTATTGACATTGATCACTCACTTATAAATTCATATGTTCATATTTTCCATGATAGAGTTGCAGATGGACTTGAGGCTTCTTACCTCAAGAAGTTTCCATTCAATGGTAAGGTTTTATTTTCTGTATATACAAGTAAAGATTTTAGTGGTAAGCAAGATGCACCTAATTTTCTATTATTAACATATCATTTTCTTTTACTAATTGAAAGTGATGTTTTTCTTACAGGAATAAAAATGCTTCGATGGCTTCATTGGCTATTTCATTTTATTTGATTTCTTTTGTACATAGTTAGGTGAAGGTTTAGATTAGTTTTCTTCATTTTTACTTTTTGTTTTGAATAAATGCAGTTATGAAGATGATGTCAATCTCAAGAGGTGACACTTATCGATACATTCAGGGATTTTTTCCTTACTTTTTACCCTCTTGCTTATAATTATATCTATTTAAAATTTTCTTGTTAAGTCATATATCTTTTACTTTTTCGACTTAATTGGGAAAATGTTTTATACATTCTTATGATCATAAGCAAGAACTTTTAAGAAAACGAAGAATGTTGTTGCACATTGATACCAAAATCTTTTGAGTTGTAACTACATGTGTTTAAGATTTAGCTTAATTTCTTTATTTTTCTTTGTTTATTTTTTTCAATAAGAAGGCCTAAATTATTAAACATCTTGTTTATTTCTAAAGAAATTATTATGTCACAAATTATAATTTAAAAAGAGAGATACCGTGTTCATCTTGTAGAAACTAATTCTCTTTTTCCATTTCATTTGTGCCATAGTTGTTTCATTTTTATCCATGTAAGATGTTAATTTATTGAGGGCTAAGTTTTTATTTTTGCGTGTGCATATATCCATTTTAGATTTCTTGATTTTATTGGTTTTATTTTTCAAGTTTGCTATGATTTGTTTTTTCAGTTTGCTTGAAGTTTGAAAGGAGGTTATTGTAAATAAATAAACTCTGTGGCTTAATTGCAGTTGTTCATTCATCTTGATTAGTTGTAATAAAGCTTAGTCTTTCAAAATTCACTTAGACTAATCAAATCTTCTCAAATCTGATTGGAACCTACAATAAAATCGTAAATATTTGTATTTATGAGTAGGATTAATCCTCACACATCTGTTTCTTTATAGTTTTTTTTTTTACAGAAACTAAAAAGGAAATATATATAAAAAGTGGCTGTGCACAACCATTCAATACATTCTTGCAAAGCCTGAGTATCTGAGCAAAACAGAGTTGCAGCACCAGGGTATAGTCCACTGTGGTTTCCAAAATGCTTCCCTATAAGACTGTTCTAGACATTTAAAACCTCGAGTTGTATAAACCCGTACATACTGATTACACAAAAATTTGCACAAAAACATTCATTTAAAACCGAGCATAAAAAGACTAAAGGTTGCCTCCAGGCTTAATGACGGATTCTTCTTCCATAGGCAGCACAGCTTCATCGCAGACTCCATTGATTCTACTAACCTGGTTCAGTGAGATGAGTCGCTGAAGATCCTCCTGGATCTTGTCCACCTTCCCCATCAGTTCACGGAGATTGCTCTCATTGTCATCAATGCGAGCATCATGGTTGCTTATTTGATACGAGGTGTAGCTGACAGTATCCTCCATTTTCTTTATATCCTTGGCCATTTCTCGATTATCCATAACACTTATGGAGAGAAGCTCATACATACGTCTCAGATTTTTCTTAATGTCCGCCATTCCACCAGTATCCCCTGCCTGAGCCATATGAACTTCCTCTGTCAACAGGGTTCGAGCTAGCTAAGACTGAACAGCTTGAACCGAGTTGCCAATGAACTGAGACTGATCCAGATTCCCAGGGACAAGTAAATTGTTGCAATAGGTTCTGAGCACCAGCAATTCCTTCTTCAGCGATAAGCCTTCACTTCCCCCAAAGGTCAAGGTTCCAATGTTTCCAGCCTCCCATCCAGTGCACCTACAGCCAATGACCGTGCTGCTTCCGCCGCTGCCTCTTTGACCAGAAATTGCAGACTGAGTGAGAAACAGGAAATTACACGAACAAGGAGTAAAGGCAGCTAGAGCCAATCGCTCCTTTACCACTGAGCGAATGAGGGGGAGCACCTGCCACGGGAGGCCTTGCAGGCTCCCCTCTTCTATTCCTGAAACCAACAGCAAAATATATTGCAGAGTCTCTAGAAAACCAGAGTCGAGAGAAATAAGGGAGAGAACAGTCGAGTTGCTACAATCACAGGCCATGATATTTAACAAAACAGGAACGCAATCGTGCGAAGGAGGAATAGAGATATCCCTGAATTGAATGGGATTTATGTCGACTGCCGCCAAGGGAAGGAGGAGACAGAGGGGGAACCACACGGCGAGAGGACGAGGGATGGAAGGACTGAGCCTTAACTGTAGGAGGAGGCCAGCTAAGAGGGGACGTGGGTCATTGAAAAGAGGGAAGGGGGCTGCGCTTAATGGTGATGGGATGGCAGGAGGGAGGAGGAATAAGGGGTGAATGAGAAGGACTAAGGAGAGGGGGAGAAACCCATGGGGAGGCCAAAGGCATAACCCCACGCAAAACTTGAAATTTGTGCTTTGACCCTTTCTATAACTTTTCCCATTTGAATGCAAGGATTGGAGACAAAAACTATCATTGATTTGCATTATGGAACATGCTTGTGTATGGAGGGATTCCCATTTTGCTTTAGATGACCCAGTTGAAGAGTGGCCCCCAAGTTGGCCAAGCTATCTGCTGCCAAATTATTGGATCTGAGAATGTGATATGGTTCATATGAGCTGTGCATAAGAAGCTTAGCTTTGTTGCACAGACGTCGACAATTTACTGCTCCCTTAGAGTAGCCATTGATCAATTTAGATATTACGTGCTTAGAGTCTCCAAAGATCAGGACCTTGTTATAATTTTTCCCCTGCAGAAGCTGTAAGCCTTGGAGGAGAGCTAACCACTCTGCTTCATTGTTGGTTTGGGTTCCTAATCCCCAAGCGAACGTTTGTTCTATTTTTCCTCCGGGATCCAATAGGATCCCCCCCGCTCCTGCCACCCCTGGGTTTTCCTTCGAGGCGCCATCAAAAAAGAGGGCAAAAGAATTCCTCTCCCTAAGCCAGTTGCTGAAATCCTTACTGGATAGCCGAATCTCCCATGGGGTAAATTTCCGATCAGGTCCGATGGAAGTTGTTTTGAACTGAAGGGGGTTCCTTTCTTTGAGAAATTTCTTGCACCACGTGGAATATGGGTCTGGGATGGCCTCCTTTTCTGGAAAGCTAATGCCTCTTGAAGCGAATTTTTCAGCTGTCATACCAATAGTTTTTGCTACTACTCGGGCTGGAACTGCTTTTTGATCTTTGAAGATAGCCTTGTTTCGAGCTAGCCAGAGTTGCCAACATAGGTTCTTTGGAATGCAAGCCCAGAGACGATTCAAAGTTGGTTTCTTGTTCAAAGAGCCAGGGAAGAGCTTACTCCATTCTGCAAAAAGCTGGGTTATTGTTTCAGGAAATTTTTGAGCCATTCCCGGGGGGAGGACCGATCTCCAAACCAAGCGAGAGAAGTTGCATTGTAGGAAGAGGTGGCTGATGGTCTCTTCATCGTTGTTGCACAGAATGCATCTTGAGGGGCCGCTGATGCCTCTCTTCTTTAAATTTTTAGCAGTGAGAAGTTTATTATGGAGAAGGACCCAAATAAAACTGTTTACTTTTGGAATGCAGTCAGTTTTCCAAACTTTCTTCCATAATTTATTTGATCCAGGTAGTTCCTTGGATATCTTATGATATCCTCCTTTAACATTGTACTTCCCGGTCTTCCCCCAGCCGAAACGATCCTTAGCTGAGACCTTCAAGGGGGAGACCCCATGAAGGGAAGATAGAAGAACATCAGCAGCGAAGGATAAATGATCTGGGGGGGATAACTCCTTCCATCCAATCCAGTTCCCTTTAGCGTCCCATTTAGATAGGTCAAAAAGAGTGAAGATCCCCTGCTCATTTGCCCATTCAGCTAGAAAAGTTTGTCCCGGAAGCAAGGATCTGGGAGGCTGCCCAAGAATCTTGCTCTTCCATATGTTAATTCTTTTCCCATTTCCGGGAATCCAATAAAGATATTCATTAATTAAGCTGAGGGAAGCTTTTCATAGCTGCCATAAATTGGTTCCATGTCCTTCCCAAGCGCTGTCCAACATTTTAGACCTGGGCTTCCTAATTTATTTCTTTCTTATGACCTCCTTCCACCATTCCTTTCTGCCCGTGATTAATCTCCAGACTAGTCTAGCTCCCATGGCTTTGCCCATTTGTTCAGGATCCCGGATGCCAATGCCACCATGATTTTTAGATTGCTTGACCGTATCCCATTTAACAAGGTGAAATTTTTTGGTCTAAATTTTGCCACCCTGCCAGAGAAATTTTTTGATTTCCTTGGATATACTGTTCATGACGTTTATTGGAGCTAACACCATAGAGCTTGTGTAGATGGGGTATGAGGAAAGAATGGAGCGAATTAGAACAGCCTTTCCTGCTAGGTTCAGCCATTTCGAGCCCATAGATTGAATTTTGTCTTTAATTCTTTGGATGACTGGAGTCCACATTGCAGAAGTGAAGGATTTTTTGACAATGGGGATGCCAAGGTAAGTAAAATGGGTCCAAGTGGAGTTTGCTTTTATTTGCAGGAGCTGTGAGATGCAACTGAGAGTTGAGGCTGGACAATTCCACCCATAGATTTGGCATTTATTGAAATTCACAGCACTTCCGGAGGCTTGCAAAAGAGTTCGAGAGGGCTGAGGAGGTTCCGGGATATTTGGGGAGAGGCGATTCCCAAAAGGATAGTGTCATCAGCGAATAAGGCGTGATTGATTGGGGGGACTCCATGTCTAAAGGAGAGACCAGGAAGGGATCCTTCAATTTGAAGCTTATTCATTTTTCTTACTGAAGGAGTCAGCAACCAAGATGTAAAGGAAAGGTGAGAGCGGACACCCTTGCCTTACCCCCCGGGATGCTTTAAAGAACTCAGTGGGTCTTCCATTAACAAGAGGAGCTATCCAAGGAGAGGTTATGCAAGCTTTAATCTGATTTATGAATATCGGTGGGAACCCAAACTTACCTAGCACCAGGAAGATGAATTCATGCCTCAGCCTGTCAAAAGCATTGGCCAGGTCTAATTTTATAGCCATTCCAGGGTCTCCCTTTTTGGAGTTGGAGTGGATAGCCTCCTGAACCAAAAGGATGTTGTCACTAATTTGTCTGCCAGAGATGAATCCACCTTGGTTTGGAGAGATAAGAGAAGGGATGATTTGTTTGAGCCTTAGAGACAGCACTTTGGAGAAAATTTTATAGGATGCATTGCAAAGGGAGATGGGTCTGAATTTTTTGATGGAGGAAGGATTACGTTCTTTCGGAATCAGGGCCAAGAATGTGGAATTGGTTGCACCTCCCATGTTAACTTTTCCCATCCAGGAGATGAGTCTCAATAGATCTTTTTTAATGAGGGGCCAAAAAAGTCTATAAAAGCGAATAGGAAAACCGTCCGGACCAGGGGCCTTATCTGGATGCAGACTCCAAATAGCAGATTGAACCTCAGTTTCCGTAATGGGGGATTCGATCTTTAGTCTTACTTCTTGACTGATAAGGGAGGGGATGTGAAAGGTCATTTCCTCCATAAGGCGATAAGATACTTGCTCTTCGTTATTATACAAATGGGAAAAGAAATTCCGTACCTCATTTTTGATAGCCGCTTTCCCTTTGATGAGCGATCCGTCTTCATTTTTTAATTCAGTCATGGAGTTCCATATCTGTCTTCCTTTACACTGACTCTGGAAGAATTTTGAGTTTTGGTCCCCCCCTTGTAACCAAAGAATTCTTGCTCTCATCCTCCATATTTCAGCTTCCTGTCTTAGAATTTTCTGCAGGGTCATTTCCAGCTCTGCCTCCTTAAGTAAATGGGTCTGAGTTACCATATTTGTTTCCATCTCATCTTGAAGAGCCTCCATTTCTCTTAGAATTTTTTCCTTCTGATGAGCCAGTTCCTGAAAGTGGTTTTTTACCCACGATTTGAGAGCTTCCTTGACCCGTTTCAGTTTTTTCTCCCATGAGTAAGCAGGGGATCCTGCAATAAAACAGCGCCAGGATTTGATAATAATATCTTTGACCCCTTCTGATTCCAGCCAAATCCAGTTGAATTTGAATGGAAGAGGGCCCAAGTTTTCCAATGGTGGGAAGAAAAGACAAACCAGTTTGTGATCAGAGACCGCAGCACACAAAATTTTGGTTTCTGGCTGAGAGCTGATGAGATGAGTGCTGACCAGAAATCTATCCAATCTGGCTGCAATGTGTCCTGCACCCACCCTTTTATTGTTCCAAGTGTAGACACCGTTTTTAGTTTTAATATTAGTAAGATTCCATTGAGATATCAAGTCCTCCAGTCGCTCCCCAAACGGATCTCTTATCTTGGTACCTCCTCTTCGCTCATCAGCAGAGATGGTTACATTAAAATCTCCTGCTATATAGCATGGAAGGAGCAGTTTACCAGCGCATTGCTCATCTAGAGAGTTCCAAAATCTTTCCTTCTGAGCGTTCAAAGTTGGGCCGTACACATTCCCAACCCATAAATTTTTCCTACTATCTTTGTCTTCTAATTTTATTAGAAGCCAATTCCTATCTTCTATGGCTTCAAGCATTTTGTATTGATCAGAGTTCCACCAGCTTACTAGACCTCCTGAAGCACCTTGGGCATTGGTGGCTATGCCAGTTCCTTTTGGCCAGATGCTTGTGAGAGTTTCCAAGCAATCTTCAGCTGTTTTTTTAGTCTCCTGGATGAGGATGATAGAGGCAGATTCCATTGTTTTAAATCTTTTGATAACTTCTAGCTTCTGAGTGCCCCCCAATCCTCTACAGTTCCAGGAGACTACTTTCATTATTTCCTTTGATGTTTAGAGGCCTTTTCTTTCTCCCTTTTTTCTTCCTCAGCACTTAGGAGGTATTTATTTGCTGATGCGTTTTTTACTAGAAAATATAAATTAGTCTGCTTTCCTGCTGCCTTTTCCCGGGCTGCTTCTTGTTCTCTGATGATTTTGTTGGTTTTCCTTCTTTTTCTGGATAGACGTTCTTGCTCTTCTATCGAAGTGTATGTTGTTTCTTCCAAGCTTTCTTTAGCCCTCGATCTTGTGGTGGAGCCTTCATAAATTGTTACTGGGTCCTTTCTTACCGGGGAGTGCGCTGATTCCTCATTCTGGTCTTCATTTTCTTGGTGCTATTTGACTGATTCAGATGGCTCTTGATGCTGCTTTGCTGGTTCAGGATCCTTCAACTTTCCCATTTCCGGAGTAGCTTACTGTTGTTCTTCTTCTTGAACTTCCTCTTCCAAGGCCTCAAATATATTTCCGGTGGTGTTCTTTGCCACATTGGACTGCTGTTTTACTGTCTTGGCTGATTTTTTCCCACTAGCTACATTCCATCCTTCATTGTCAGGGTTATCAGAAGTGGGTTTCTCTGGCTTCTTTGGGTAAGACTTGGCGAAGTGCCCATATTCATGACAATATTTGCATTTAAAGGGGATTTGCTCGTAATCTACTATCTGGATATGGGTCCAACCGTCTATAGAAAGATTGATGGATTCCGGAAAACCTTTCTCTAGGTCAACTTCGACACAAATGCGAGCGCATGAGAACATTGGGGCTTTTGGCTCAGATTTATCAACATATTTCCCTAGGGTATTCCCTATTTCCCGGAAGTCCTCATCATTCCAACAATGAAGAGGGAGATGAGGGAGTTTAACCCAAACTGGGACTGCCTTTGGAATATCTTTTTCCGTATTAAAAGACAAATCCCATTTATTCAGATACATACCTCGGGGACCCATAAAATAAGGCCCATTCCTGAAGATCAAGTCTCGGTCCTCTTTTCTTTCGAAGATGAAAGCGAAATACCCTTTGCCGCAGAAGATCTGCTGCACCTCCCCTTGGATTAGGGTTCTCCAGTTTTTGTTTAGCCATATTTCCACTGACCGCGGAGAAGGCCATAGCCCTGTGAAAATTCCAATGAGACCTTTCTCTGAAAGAGTTACAGCTTTTCTCTTCGAAGCTGCTGAACTGAGCTTAACTTCCGGAATGTTTGTTCTCTTCACAAAACGAGATGATGGGGCCGCAGCAGCCTGAACCGGAGGCATGGAGGCCACAATGTTTTGGAACCGGTCTTCCACAGAGACAGGGTTGGGTGGATCCATTTGCAGGACCACCGACCAGCGAGGAGAGCCCTCGAACTCAACGTGCTCCCAGACGCAAACGACTAGGGTTCATGCGCAGATTCAGATTTTTTTTTCCTCCATAACCATGATCCCTTCTTTGTTTCTTTATAGTTAAGATAGCTAGTGGATTTCCTTTTAAAAAAATTGTACTTGGAAAAATATTTATTAGTCTACATTATCAGTCATCCTCAAAAGTTTATTTATCATTTGAGAAGTTTCTAGGTCTCCTCCACGAATAAGTTTTTGTAAGAAGTTGGATTTTGATTGAAGAATAGGAGGTCTCATCACGAGCCGATCTACTCATGATCATCATCTTTATCAGAGGTAACATCATTTCTGATCACCAGGGTGATGGCTCTTAATACTAAGATCAAGTGATAGGAGGTCTCATCATGAGCCAACTTATTTATTTCTGGTAAAACTCGTGAATGATGCTGTTAATATCTGGTTACTAGGCCTGGACAATATTCTTCAGTTAAAGTCTAATGGAAAATCAATAAATATTTCTTATAATTGGAGTGGATTTTGGAGGCTTTTCAAGGAAGTAAATAGATGCATCTTTATCCTGAGTATTTTGTTTTCACGGGGTAATTTTTAGTTTGTCTTTAACAAAAATATTTATCAACAAAAATGGGGGTGGTTCTGAAAATATTTGCAAATATAAAATGGCTGCTGGTTCTTACTAGATTAATGATTTCTGACTTGTCTTAGGCAAATTTTAAGATTATATTTTATACATCTTTTTGAGATGAATGAGCAGAGATAACTAGTTTTCCCAGGTATCTCTCCATTTGTTGGTACCCCAACAACTCCCCTTGATTTTTTGTAAACTCAAAGGGGCCCCCATTAGAATTTTGTAAATACTTAGAGTTTAATTTTGTTCCATCTTATCTTGCTTGATTTGGTAGTTGATTTCATGGTTTGATGGCTTCTTATTTTATGTGTTTGATTTGTGTGTGCTTCTCTTTTATGCAATAATGATTTGGTGATTCTAATGTTTTTTGTTGGTTGAATCCCTTTCCTTCTTGGTTACTAAAGTACATTCTCATGTTCTTATTCGGTCTGACTTAAGTTAACTTTATACCTTGGATAATTATAAATTTTTGGGTATATCAAACACATCATATCTAATAGCACCAAATTCCAAGTTATTTTATTTTTACTCCCTTTTGATTAAAAACAAAAACGATCAATGATTTTTTTTTTCCGTTCAGGTGGCATTCAAAGATTTCATATTTTGTACATCTTATTAATCTTTTTATCCCTTTAAAATCATAAATATCTTTAAGTATAAAATAAGTCAATTTCATCAAAATATTTTATTACTTTGACTTATTACTCATTTAAACACTTTAAATTGTGATAATATATTATTTTAAATATTATAATCAATCTTTCATCTATTATTCTTAGTGCTTCTTATGCCACTTCTATATGAAATACTTATCTTACCACCAACAAATATCCATTGTATTTGAGTGAGCTTAAAGACTTTTTGATCGAATTTTATATTAAGCTTGAAAGATGCAAAGTGGAAGTAAATATTTTGAAGTCATATCATAATACACCACGAAAGAGTATAAATGTTTTTATTAATGGGCCTTTTATGACTTTAATAAATAACCATTATATCTTCCTACATGTGGAGGTTTTAAAAATAATAATTCCCATTAAAATAACTCATGTCAAAGTTCTTTCATGAATAAGTGTAAGATCTTCGGCACTTTTGTGGGATTATGAATTCTTAAATCAAGTAAATACCATCTTGCTTCCACATTTGATTACCATAAAATGAGAAACCAAAACTCGAGAGAGAAATATAGGATCATGCTATTTTTCATTAAAGGAGCGATTACAAACCGTCAGCATTGGTGAAAAATAAGAACATGTTTTCAGGTGCATTAAATTGATCTGCAGAGTCTCTAAATCAAAGGACCATTAAAGGAGATGGAAACACATTATTGCATGTTCTGTTGCTGAATAAATCCATCATAAATATTCCTAGAATATACCAAATCTTGGATGCATTAATAATTGAAATTTGTTGTAAAGAAAGTAGAAGAAGCTACCATTGAAATATCATGGAAACAATCCCAAGATTAAAGGAGATAATAACTATGAATATAAAGAAGGGTGCCATGTTTTCGCTATATAAAAGGTTCAGCAAATACCATGTTTGTTTACATTGTTGGTTAGTAGAAAACATATAGAATGGAATCAATTGCGTGGCGTCAATTACCAAAAAGACTCGCCTAAAAAGAGGGTGTTACACAACAGATCACTACCAAAATTCTGCCACGAAGTCATTACATGTGTTGTAGTTAAGCAAGCTCCATGAATTTGATGCGATTTTTGTTAATTAAAAATATTTCTAAGAAACCGTTGCAGCAAGAAAGTAGTCAAGTAATTTATTAGCTAGGTAAAAGAACATTGCAATCAACATCTAAATTTACCAACGCTACAAATTTGGCTATTTGGTCCCAACTTTGTTATCCACATTTTCATTGAAATGTTTTTATCCATCAACAGCGAAGATTTCTTTGTCTTTTTTCTTATTTCAAAATAATTCTGTGTAGGTTTTAAAAGAGGAGATATGATAGAAGAGATCTGCACATTTAAAAAGGGATTGACTTGCTAAAAAATGGCATCACTTGGATCCTTAAGCTGGGAGATTACACCGTGTTCTGATTTTCTTTCCGAGATCAATGTTGAGGATACCAGTTTGGCATATTGTCAAAGTTTTGCAATGATAAAGTTGTAACCATTTTCGTTCTATTTACCAATTATATTCAAGGAAGTAACCGACCAGAAATAATCCATTTAACTATAGTAAAGGTTTTCACCACAGGCCATCTTGCTAAGAAATCACAGAAGAATTCGGCCAGGCATAGAGAAAATAAAGCATTTTGTTCTACCAGCATCAAAAGATTTCATTGTCTATATAAATGATAGTAATTCGGAACCAGAAGAGGGGGGAATGCTCCAGGAAACTGGATGAACTTCTTTTTCCATTTTTTTTGTATGTTTCTCTATTAGGGATGATCTCCATAAATCAGGGAGATGACTATGTTTCTCTTTCTGGTTTGTTTTCTTGTTCCTATGCAAAACTGAGTTTTTCTCATGGAACTAGAGACAGAGGTTTTTCCTAAGGCCCATACATCAAAATATTTTGAAGCTATGGTGATTTGAATGGACATTGGAACCTATTCTCACAGCTTTGTAAAATTTATTTTATGGATTAATTGAACCATATTACTCGTCATGTTCATCATTATCTTCTAGGGGATTGAAGCAAACTGTAAACTTTGCTTTTAGTTTATGCTTCATTTCTTATGATCAAAGTCTTTTAAAACTTATTTTGAAAGATAGTGATTGCTGCCGCATTTGATCTATCAGCTGATATTGATTTACTTTGCAGAATTAAAAGCATCTAACATTTTTTTCGTGATCTTAATCCGTTAATTTTTAGGAGCTTTTAAGTTTTTTTAGCATGTAATAGTTTGATTGTGAGACTGTTCTTCAATTTAAATTATTATATGTTTATCTTTTAAATGCAAGCTAAATTAATATAAATTTTAACTCATGCTCTTGGCCGAGATAGGTAGTCTGCATTTAGGTTATCATAGGAATAGAATTAGGAGCTATTATTTTCTGCATTTAGCTTAAGATAATCTTTAACATTAGTTAGTCATTAGGTTAAATTTATTTGATTTGTTAGCAGTCTGGTTTGAGTAAACTTGGCACACACCCACCTTAGAGAGACTCTCTATTCTGAGAGCACATCATACAGGCAGTAGGTCCTTGATCCTGTAAAGGACACTTACTTTAAACACATACAATATTGCATTAAGTCGAGTGTGTGGGATGTCTTTCTGTAAGTTAGCCTAGGACTGTTTTTCCAGCCAATAGGTTTCCCTAGTGAAAATATTTGTGTCTTATGCATCTTTTATATTTGATGAATATTGTTTTACTTATTATTCTTTGAGATATAGATCCTAGACAATCTAATCAGATCTAAAGAAAAATTAACATGGTATCATAGCCTCTCTAAAATAAGGAACTATGCAGTTTTGGAAAGTAGGGATTCCTAGTTCAAGGTGTTCTCTACATAGATCATCAAGAAAAGATAGCTAGGAAGACTCACCACATTAGGGCTCATCTTTTGGTGGAGACAGTTTCTGAATTGGAGAAGTTTCATTTTTTACCCTGTCACTAGTGCCTAGAGGAACTGGGGAATCAAGGTTTGGAGGCTTCCCGCCTTAGTTTTCAGAAAGTGACCATAAAATTCGATCCTCTTTTACAATGTATCCTATATAAGAAAATGGTAGAAAGAGATAAGAAAAAAAGAGAGAGAAAAAGAGGATATTATAGTATTTTTGCGATAACTTATGATCTGAAAGTTGGATTGGGGTGCTCCTGGTTTCATTGGAAATGTCTCTTCGAGGGATAAAAAATTTGTAATTCGATCTTTGAAATATTCCTCATGGTTTGGTCAAGGTGTTGATTTTTGTAAACATGGGCATGAGGAATCTTGAAAAGCATCTTTTAAAGCATATTTGAGAATATGCTTTAAAAGATGTTTTTCAAAAGCATCTTTGAAAAGATGCTTTTGGAGATTCCTTATACCCAGATTTACAAAAATGTACTCCTCGAACAAATATTGAGGAATCTTGCAAATCCCCAAACACAAAAGTTGTAGCCCTCTACGAGACCTTTCCCATGAAACCAAGAGTGGCCCAATATGACTTCGAGATCAAAAGTTATCACAAACATACTATAATATTATATTTTTCTCTCTCTCTTTTGTTTGTCTCTCTCTACCTTTTTCTTATTTAGGATACATTTTGGGCTTTGTAATTCCTTATGACCTAGCTAAGAAACTTTCCTCAAGGAGGTGCATCTTTCAATCCAAACAAAATTTTCAAACTCCAAGTTTGGGAAATTAGGGTTTCTTTAACAAACCCTAGGTCAGCAAGGTCTAGAACCAGGTCAGACACCTCAAATCGATAAGATCTAAATATTTTCTATTTCCATTTTAGGTTCTCATTTGAAAATATTACTCATCGTACTCAGCGTGGGGACAAGCTTGGATGGGTTGATAACTTCCGAGAATGGAAGTATAGGATCTCCCTGAAACTTGAAGAGAGTGATTTGGGTCAGTTCATCAATGGAGAAGTTCTAGAACTAGAGGGAGATGAGGCTAAGGATGCTCATAAGAGAATCATTGCAGATTCTATTAAGGATCACCTTATCCCCCATGTGTATTCATTCAAGACACAAAAATAAGTGTATGATGTGTTGACAAATATTTTTGAAGGAAATAATATCAACCGAAAGATGAATTTGAGGAATGAATTTAAGAATGTGAAGATACAGAATTATGATACTATATAGTATTACTTCACAAGGGTTTCTCAAAAAAAAAAAAATTGAAGCGGCTGAAAAAAATGTTGAAGAAGGATTAATTGTAATTACTACCTTGAATGGTATGCCTAGATCATGGGACTCATTCATTCAAGGGATTTGTGCAAGAATGAATTTGATCTCTTTCAAAAGACTTCGAGAAGAATGTGCATAAGAAGAAGATAGAATTGTGACAAGAGAAGAAAATATTGGAGCAACTGACAATCAAGCTCTCACAGTTCACGGTAGAAACAACTTAAAGAAGAAGGAGAAGAAGGAGAAATTTCATCACAACAACAAGAAGGACAAGAAACCAAAGAAGAACAAAATAGATACTTCAAATGTTCGATGCTATACTTGTGATGAAAAGGGACACTTTGCAAGAGATTCATTAGAGGAAATTTCAACTCAAAATGGGCCTCCTAAGGAAAATTAATAAAATAATAGTTAAAATAATAAAATAATATTGTTTAATTTTGGAGGAACAAAAGAAAAAACTACTTTTTTGTTCGTATTTTTGACATATCTCTTTGTGTTTTTACTCAAATTTTGATCGGGAGAGCTCGTTGGATGTGGAATTCAATTCCACATCCAACGAGCTATCCTGATCTAAATTTGAGTAAAAACATAGGGAGATATGTCAAAAATACGAACAAAAAAAGTAGTTTTTTTTATGATACCTATCCCCAAATTTATATTAAAAAATTGTTTAAGAAATGCTCCCTTTTTGAATTTTAAAGCATTTTGATTGGATAATACAAAATTGAAATTTTGACATAGAATTTGTATTATTTTTGGAATCCCCATTTTAAATTGTAATCTTCTCTAATGGTCCCATTAGGAAAAGGAGACACCATGCTAATGTTGCTAAAGATCCAAAGACTTGGATTGTGAATCCAAGGATACAGAAACTAGTAAATATTGAGAAGAAGAAGCAGAGTCCTATGCGATAAAAGACTAACTTCTTTCTCTCCCTCTCTTTACCTCAGATCCATGTTTCTGCCTATGATATATTTCAGAATGTTCTCCTCATTTAATTTTTTTCTTAAATGAATTTTGTTATTATATAAACGTTGGGTAGCTGCAACAATGTCTATATTTTATGTTTGGCTAATGTAATCCTTTTTTTGGTCACAAATATACAGTCTGACTCCATCTCATGGGTAGAATCAAATATGTAATAGTTTTTCATAGTTATAAGAAAACTAATGATTATTTCTTACTAAAAATAAAGAAGTTCAAGTGGCCTTGCAAAAATGCCCTCCATTTCCTACCCGAGAGATATAAAGTTGTTATGAAGGAACCATCATGCAAGTGGATGATTAACGCACTTAAACATTCAATCATTTTTTTATAAAAAAGTATCTGGTGAAGAATATGTTGTACTCCCAAAACATCCATTCAACTTGTTTTGCATCTAAATGTGGCCTAAATTACCTTAGGAAAATGCCCACCATTTCTCAGCAGTGAGGGAAAAAATTATTTTCAAAACACAAGCTTGCAGGTGGATGGTTTATGCACTTTACCATTGGATCATTTTTGGAAAAACTTATAATATTAATAAAATATTGGATTTCTAAAACATCCACTCAGCCTATTTTGCACCATGCTAGAAAATTCCCTCATTGGTAAAATTTGACAAGTATCAAGAATCTAGTTCAACTGGAATTGGGAAAATGCTTCCAATTTCCTACTTGAGAGAGATAAAGTTGTTATGAAGAAACCATAATGAAGGTGGATGATTAATTCACTTCACCATGTACTCAATTTTTATAAATAGTTTATGGTGAATATTAAATAGGACTTCGAAAACATCTTTTCAGATTGTTTGCACCTAAATATGGAGTAAATGGCCTTAGGAAAATGCTCGTAATTTCTCACGAGTGAGGGATAAAATTATTCTAAAAACATGATATTGCATGTGGATGATTTATGCACTCAATGATTGGATTGTTTTTGGAGAAAAGTATATGGTTAAGAAAATATTGACCTTTGAAAACAACCGCTCATCTTGTTTTGCATGATGCTAGGAAATTCCCTCGTTGGTAAAATTTGACAAGTATTAAAAATCAAGTTCAAGTGGCCTTTGGAAAATGTGTGTATTTTCCTACTTGAGAGAGAGACGGTTGTTATGAAGGCACAATCATGCAGGTGGATGATTAATTCAATTCACCATTTACTCAATTTTTATAAAAAAAAAGTAATTAGGAAAGAATATATTGTCCTACCAAAACATCCATTTAGCATGTTTTGTACTTAAATATGGCATAAATGGACTTAGAAAAATTCTCGCCATATCTCACCAGTGAGGGATCAAATTATTATGAAAACAGAAGCTTGGAGGTGGATGATTTATGCACTTGACCATTAGATCATTTTTTGAAAAATATCTAAGGTTAAGAAAATATTAGCCTCCTAGAACAACCACTTAGCCTATTTTACACCATGCAATAAAATGCTGTCATTGGTAAAATTTGACAAGTATTGAAAATCAAGTTCAAGTGGTCTTGGGAAAATGCCCTCGATTTCCTACATGAGAGAGATAAAGTTGTTATGAAGGAACCACAATGCAAGAGAATAATTAATGAAGGGAACCATTTACTAAATTTTGATAAAAATTCCCTAGTAAAGAATATATTTCCATGCCAAAACACACATTCAACCCGTTTTGCACCTAAATTTGGACTAAATGGGCTTATGAAAATGCCCACCATTTCTCACTAGTAAGGGATATAATTATTATGAAAAAATAATCTTCCAGGTGGATGATTTATACCCTTGACCATTTGATCATTTTTGGATAAAAGTCTAAGGTTAAGAAAATATTGGCCTACCAAAACATCCACTCATCCTATTTTGCACCATGCCAGAAAATGCCCTCGTTGGTAAAAATTGACAGGTATTGAAAATATGGTTCAAGTGGGCTTGGAAAAATTCCCTCCATTTCCTACCTGAGAGAGATAAAGTTGTTATAAATGCACCAATATGTAGGTGGAGGGTTAATGTAGGGAAGAATTGACTAAATTTTGATAAAAATTCTCTGGTAAAGAATATATTGGCCTACCAAAACACCCATTCAACTGTTTTCCACCTAAATTTGGCCTAAATGGTCTTAAGAAAATTCCCACCATTTCTCACCACTAAGGGATATAATTATTATGAAAAAATAATCTTGCAATATTTATACACTTGACCACTAGATCATTTTTGGGGAAAAGTCTAAGGTTAAGAAAATATTGGCATGCAAAAACAACCACTTGGATTGTTTTGCAGCATGCGATAAAATGCCCTCTTTGGTAAAATTTGACAAGTATTGATAATCTGGTTCAAGTGGCCTTGCGAAAATAATTGCAATTTCCTACCTGAGAAAGAGAAAGTTTTTATGAACGCACAATAATGCAGGTGTATAATTAATGCACTTCACCATTTACTCAATGTTTATAAAACGTATTTGGTAAAGAACATATTGGACTTCCAAAACAACCATTTAGCATGTTTTGCACCATGCTAGAAAATTCCCTCAATGGTAAAATTTGAAAAGTATTGATAATCTGGTTCAAGTCACCTTGGGAAAATGCCCGCAATTTCCTACCTGAGAGAGAGAAAGTTGTTATGAAGGCACAATAATGCAGGTGTATGAGTAGTGCACTTAACCATTTACTCAATGTTTACAAAAAATTATTCGTTAAAGAATATATTGGCCTTCAAAAGAAACCATTTTGCCTATTTTGCACCTAAATATGGCCTAAATGGCCTTTGGAAAATGCCTCCATTTCTCACTAGTGAGGGATATAATTATTATGAAACATAATCTTTTAGGTGGATGATTTATTCACTTGACCTTTGTATAATTTTTGGAAAAACGTCTAAGGTGAAGAAAATATTGGCCTCCCAAAACAACCACTCATACTTTTTGAACCATGCCAGAAAATGCCCTCATTGGTAAAAATTGACAATTATTGAAAATCAGGCTCAACCGGCCTTCAGAAAATTCCCTTAATTTCCTACATAAGAGAGAGAAAGTTGTTATGAAGGTACCGTCTTCGAGGTGTATGATTAATGCATGGAACCATTGACTAAATTTTGATAAAAAAATATCTGGTAAAGAATATATTGGTGTGCCAAAATACCTATTCGACCTATTTTGCACCTACATTTGGCCTAAATGGTCTTAAGAAAATGGCCACCATTTCTCAGCAGTGAGAGATATAATTATTATGAAAATATAATATTGCAGGAGGACGATTTATACACTTGAACATTGGATCATTTTTGGAGAGAAGTATAAGGTTAAGAAAATATTGTCCTTCCAAAAAACCCACTCGACCTATTTTGCACCATGCTAGAAAATATGCTTCAAGTGGCATTGAGAAAATGCCCACGATTTCATTCTTGAGAGAGAGATAAAGTTTTTATGAAGGCACAATCATGTAGGTGGATGATTAATGAACTTCACCATTTACTCAATGTTTGTAAAAAGTATTTGGTAATGAATATATTAGCGTGCTGAAACAACCATTTAGCCTATTTTGCTCCTAAATATGGCCTAAATGTCCTTAAGAAAATCATTAGAGGAATTTTCAACTCAAAATGGGCCTCCTAAGGAAAATTAAAAAATAATAGTTAAAATAATAAAATAATATTTATTATTTTTGGAGGAAGAAAAGAAAAAAACTACTTTTTTTGTTTGTATTTTTGACATATCTCCCTATGTTTTTACTCAAATTTCGATCGAGAGAGCTCGTTGGATGTAGAATTTAATTCCACATCCAACGATCTTTGTCGATTGAAATTTGAGGAAAAACACAGGGATATATGTCTAAAATACTGTTGGGTAAAATAACTCCCGATTCACTTTATTTCATAGCGAAAGCATTTATTTATACATTTACAATGACTCTTGGGATTACACATCCGAGAGTCTCTTAAGATTCCTATTATTTACACTAACATATAATCCTGACGGATTATATTCCAACAATCCCCCCCTTAATCCGAAGGGGTGTTAGTAAGTCCGAGCATGTTTCTGAATCTTTCAAACTTTTCTCATCCAAGCGCTTTGGTGAAGATGTCTACAACTTGATCATTTGTGGAACAATGTTGAAGATGGACTGTCTTGGCCTCTACATGATGTCAAATCAAATGATACTTTGTGTTGATGTGTTTGGTTTGATCATGGAATCTAGGATTCTTAGCCAGCTTGATTGCAGAAGTATTGTCGATCAATAATGGAGTGGAGTTCTCTAATTTTTCTTGCAGATCTTCAAGTATCTTCCTGAGCCATACTATTTCTTTCGTTGCTTCAGCTGCAGCCACATATTCTGCTTCTGTTGTTGAATCTACCGGAACTGACTATTTGTGTGATCTCCATGAGACAGCTGCTGATCCAAGACTCATAGTGTATCCAGAAGTTGATACTCCTGTCTCCTTATAGCCATCAAAATCTGAGTCTGAGTACCCAATAAGTTTGAAGTCATCCACTTTAGAGTACTTGAGTCCAACGTCTTGAGTCCCCTTCAAGTATCTTAGAACTCTTTTTGCAGCTGACCAGTGTCCTTCACAAGGTTTATGCATGAACCTTGAAAGTATGCCAACAACATAAGAAATATCCGGTCTAGTTGTTGTTAGGTAGATAAGACTTCCTACAAGTTGTCGATACTTGGTCGCATCCTAAAATTCTTTTCCTTCGCTTGATGTGAGCTTGATTTTCTGTTCCATTGGAGTAGAGATAAGGTTGCATTCTGTCATGCAAAATTTGTTTAGTAGTTCTCCAACATATTTTTTCTGAGATAGGAATATGTACTTAGGATGTTGAGTGACTTCAATTCCTAAGTAATAGTGGAGATGTCCCATATCTATCATTTCAAAAATCTTTTTCAAATCTTTCTTCATGGATGCTATATAGCTCTCATTGTTCCCTGTCATCAAAAGATCATCTACGTACACCACAAGATACACAACAGATCTTCCAAATTTATTTATAAACAATGTTGCATCATCAATATCAAAATGTTCAAAGTTTAACTTCGAAAGATGCTCAGTTAATTTTTCATACCATGCGCGAGGCGCTTGTTTTAGGCCATACAAGGATTTGACAAGCTTGCATACCTTTTGTTCTTTTCCTTTCACAACAAAGCCTTCTGGCTGAGACATGAAGAAATTCTCTTTCAAGTCTCCATTCAAGAAAGCAGTCTTCACATCCATTTGATGAACTTTCCACCCTTTCTGAGCAGCTAAAGAGAGTAAGGTACGGATGGTAGCCCATTTTTCTATAGGATAACATGTTTCTTCATAGTCAATTCCTTCCTTCTGTGCATAGCCTTTTTCTACAAGCCTCGCTTTGTGCTTGTTAAGTGAGCCATCTGATCTATATTTGTTCTTGTACACCCACTTGTAGCCAATTGGTTTGGTTCCAACTGGAGGGTCAACCAGCTTCCAAGTTCCATTCTTCATGAGTGCATCATACTCATTCTACATAGCTTCTTTCCACTCAACTCGAGTAGAAGCTTCTTCAAAGGAAGTTGGTTCAAAGTTAGCAGATAAATTAAATTCATAATCAAATGATACATCCATGTCATCACCTTAATTATCTGTTTCTCCTCCATCTTCATGTCTTTTTGAACTTCTCGTTCCTGTCTTTCCAACTTCATCCAGATGGACACTTTCAAGTGTATTTGTGGCCCATTTAGGAATCTTCCGTGATGGTCCTGGTTGATCAGTTGGTGGTGCTTCATCATTGATTGAGAGTCTTCCAATTCTCTCAATCACATCATCCAGTTGAATCTCTTGATCAGGTGAAGTAGCAGGAACTTCTTCATGCGGGGGAGTTGGTACTTCATATGGAAATTCCAAAGGTTGATCCAGAATAGGAATCCCCCCTTCAAGGTTTGGAATTTCATTTTCATTTTCAGAATATTTCTTTGGATGAGGATATTTTTCCAAATGATCAAGCTGTCTTTCAATGGACTGGTCATTTTTATTAGTTTCAAGTAAAATGACATCTCTGGAAATAACAAACTTCTTGTTTACCTCATCATACAGACGGTATGCCTTGGAGTATTCTTCGTATCCCAAGAAAATACATTTTCTGCTTCGAGCACCAATCTTGTTTCTTTGCTCCTTTGGAATCAAGGCATAACAGGTGGAACCAAAAACTCTGAGATGCTTGACTGAAGGGAGATGGCCAAACCACATTTCATGTGGAGTCTTGTTATCAAGAGCATTTGAGGGACTTCTGTTTCTCAAATAGGCTGCACATTTTACTTCATCACCCCAAAACATTAGTTTTACATTCTCAAAAAACATCATTGAGCGAACCATATTCATTATGGTTCTGTTCATTCTTTCTGCTACATCGTTTTGTTGAGGATTGTAGGGAACGGTAGTCTGATGTGCAATTCCACGTTAGCGAAGATAGTCTTCAAAAGCATTTGAAGTGTATTCTTTCCCATTGTCAGTACAAAGTGTACCAATTTTAGATTGTGCTTGTTTTTCTATCAATGTATGAAAGTCCTTGAATGTTTGAAATGCTTCTGATTTTGTCTTTAAATAGTAAATCCAGCACATTCTTGAGTAGTCATCAACAAAGGTCATAAAATACTTATTCCCATTGGCTGAAGGAGTTGGAATTGGCCCACATAAATCAAAATGCACTAATTCTAATTTCCTACTTGCTCTGAAATTAGATTCATGGAATGGAAGCTTACTTTGTTTCCCTAATATACATGCATCACATTTGCTCTTCTCTTTGGGAATGGTGGGAAAACCAAATACACCATTCTTTCTCAACAAACGAAGACTGTTATAATTTAGATGACCAAATCTTGCATGCCACAATAAAATTGATGAAAAATTCCCTTCTCCATGCTGAGAGAAGTAGGCATAGTTTTGAACTCTTGCAGATGAACCCTTTAGCTTCAGCAGCTTCCCATCTTCGTATCCAGTCATGATGACTTGGTTGTCAGAGGACTTTCTTATTTCTACGATTCCATCAAACATGTCGATGGAATGGCCTCGCTGTCGAATCTCCACCAAGGATAGCAGGCTTCTCTGCAACTCTGGAAGATAAAGAACATTCTTCAACAAGAAATCAGGGAATCTACGAATCTTCAGTCGAATGGTTCCCATTCCCTTTGGTTTAAGACTTGACTTATCTGTAAAGTACACTATGCCATTTATTGTTTCATTAAGTTCTTCAAAACAGTCTTTTCTAAAAGTCATGTGTGATGTTGCACCAGTATCAATCAACCAACAATCTTTGTAAGATGAAAGTGAAGTCATTTCATTAACTCCAATATTACAATGTGCAACAATACAATGAGCAGAATCAGAAAATTTACTAGCATCTTGGTTTTTATTGTCGTCTTTATTTTGGTTATGTCTATCTTTGATGGAGTCCCATGAAGCCCAACACTGATCTGATGTGTGTCCAGTCTTTCCACAATGCTTGCACTACAAATATGATATTTTGCTAGAGTTGTTTCTACCTCCTCTACCTCTGAAGTTTCTTCTTCCTCTACCTCTCTTGTTGCTTTCTCCTTTGGGGTGATATTTGAATTGGTCTTTGGTGTGTTTCTTTGATTTTTGAGCAAAGCAAAGTGATTCTCCAGAATGCTCAGTTGTCTTCTTACCAAATACTTTCTCTCTGTCAGCTATCTTTTCTACCAGGGTTTCAAATGTCAGTGATTTGAACTTGTAACTAGCTTGCAATGACTCAAGATAGTTGGTGTGAGAAGGATACAAAGATTTTACAAATGCTGCAAGGGGAAGATCTGGTTTCATACTAGAGGCTTGAATCTTGTGCATGATAGCTTTGATTTCAGAGGAAACTAACATGGGATCATTGTCTTTTACTTCTAAACTGAATAGTTTTAACATTAGTTGAATAAATTCCATTTTAGAGTGTGAATCATACAGATCTTTTAACGTTTTTAGTGCTTCAAAACATGATTTTGCAGGAAATATGTGCTGGCTCACCTCTTCACTGACTGTGGCAGTGATTACCGCTAAAGATTTCTTGTCTTTTGTTCTCCAAATGGCCTTCTCTTTCTCGGATTCTGGAGGTCTTGGGTCTATGGTTATGGGATTTCTAGCTTCTGTCTCTATTGTGGTGCCTTCGCAAATGCCATCCCAAAGGTAATTGTAGATGAAGGCAGATTTGATCTTCCTCCACCATTCTGTATAAGTGTCTTTGCGAGTGAGAGTGGCACCAACTACAGATGCTATAGATTGCATCTTCTGTGATGAATCTGCAAATAAAACAAAAATAAGAAAGAGTAAAGGTGTAGGTCTAAGTCTCTACCACCTTCCTCAAGCTTTACAACAATGCCAATGATAATCAGTCTTCAAAGCGGTCACAACAAACAGCAACAATCTTCTCCTATACTGGTCACAGTTTCGATCCTATGAGTGGACTCAAAATGCAGCTACTTTACAATCAAATTATGCAGTTGATTATTGTTTATTCTAGAGTGATATTACATATGAACTACATTTTAAATACATCAATAACTTGCAGCATAAGTTGCAGCACTCTATAGAGAAGAAATAAATCTGATGGAACAAAATTTTACAGCAATTCTTCAGTCTCCAATACTTCAGTCGCAGCAATGGTCTTCAAACAGTATTCAGTTTGGTCTTCAGTCGCAGCAATGGTATTCACATTCAAAAGAAACAACTCATAGATCCACACGAATGGATTCAAGCGTGAGCTTCTTCACTCACATTTAGACTCGGCCTCCATCCATTTCACAAGCAGTCTTCACGCAAATGCTTGATTTTCATCGTAGTCTACACTTCAACATAGTCTTTACGGTCTTCAATGTAGATAGAAATAAATTAAAGTCACACCAACATAGCAGTGAGATGAGAGGTCGCGGCTCCTTGAATTCGCAACAGTACTAAACGCACTTCACACAATTCCACGCTCTTGAAAAGGGCTCCGAATATGCACCATCAGTTTTCAAATACATAGCAACATCATATCACGACTTTAGTTCTTCACTTAAGTGAACGGATGCGAGTCTTCAGTAGGTTACACATCCTAAGAATGGTCTTTCACACACATAAATATTGAAACTTTATTTAAACCCATGATTATCAAATAAAGATAGTATCGATAGCAGCATAGTCAACATATAATGGAGCGATGAATAATGAAGAGGCAACCCGCAAAAATTAGGGTTTCCATAAAATTTGGAGAGAACACCTTCACAATGATTCAACAATGTTCATGAAGGCAGATGCAAAAACTACATTCAATGCAGCAAGGCAAAAAACCAACATGACACTGAATAGATATGTCTTATCCATGCAAAAACGAACCTTCATTCAAAATCGCAGCTCACACAACACTACTTCATGGTCTCCACTTAATGGCATTAGAATTTAATCACTAGTCTTCAACAAACATGAATATACATGCAACAATAGAGTAAGAGCACGCTATGTAGAATAATACACATACAAAATGCTCGCGGGATTAGGGTTTCACGCACAGTGGAAGACTCTCAATCAAAGATGGAGGAGTCTCTACAAAATCGCAGCACAAAAAACTCAACGTGAAGGAAATGTAACGCATACAATGAATGTATGCAGGCTGGCAGGAGAAATTCATGTGACTGGAAGACTGATGGAGCAGGAAGCCTAAAATGAATTTGGTAGAACGAAGGTCTAGCAGGCAAAATGCCAGGATTGAAACACAGGCAGGAGTTATGGTAGGTGGCTCTGATACCACTATTGGGTAAGATAACTCCCGATTCACTTTATTTCATAGCCAAAGCATTTATTTATACATTTACAATGACTCTTGGGTTTACACATCCAAGAGTCTCTTCAAATTCCTATTATTTACACTAACGTATAATCCTGACGGATTATATTCCAACAAATACAAACAAAAAAGTAGTTTTTTTTTTATACGTATCCCCAAATTTATATTAAAAAATTATTTAAGACCTATACGGTATTTAAAATTTAAAGGAATTTCATTGGATAACACATGATGACTTGGAATTTGAATTAGAGTTAAAAGGGCCATTTAGAGTTGAAATTTCCTGTAATGGCCCGCCATTTCTCTTCAGTGAAGGATATAGTTATTATTAAGACATAATATTTCAGGTGGATGATTTACTCACTTGACCATTGTATAATTTTTGGAAAAAAACTCTAAGGTTCAAAAAATATTGCCATGCAAAAACAACTACTTAGCCTGTTTTGAACAATGACAAAAAAATTCCCTCATTGGTTAAAATTGATATGTATTGAAAAGTAGGTTCAAGTGGCCTTGGAAAAATTCCCTCCATTTCCTACTTGAGAGAGAGATAAAGTTGTTATGAAGGCACCATATTATAGGTGGAGGGTTAATCCAGGGAACCATTCACTTAATTGTGATAAAACGTCTCTAGTGAAGAATATATTGGCCTGCCAAAACACTAATTCAACTGTTTTTTACCTAATTTTGTCCTAAATGGCCTTAAGAAAATTCCCACCATTTCTCAACAGTGAGGGATATAATTATTATGAAAACATAATCCTATAAGTGGATGATTTATACACTTGATCATTAGATCATTTTTGGAGAAAACTGTAAGGTTAAGAAAATATTTTCCTACCAAAATAGACACTCAACCTATTTTGCACCATCCCAAAAAATGCACTCGTTGGTAAAATTTCACAAGTATTGAAAATATGGTTCAGGTGGCCTTGGGAAAATGCCGACAATTTCCTACCTGAGAGAGATAAAGTTTTTATGAAGGAACAATCACGCAGGTGGATGATTAATGCACTTCTCCATTTACTCAATGATTAAAAAAGTATTTGGTAAATAATATATTTTCCTTCCAAAACAACAATTTGGCTTATTTCGCACCTAAATATGGCCTAAATGGCATTAGGAAAATGCCCTCCATTTCTCACCAGTGAGGGATATAATTATTATGAAAACATAATCTTTTAGATGGATTATTTAATCACTTAAAAATTGTATAATTTTTGGAAAAAAGTATAAGGTTAAGAAAATATCGGCTACCAAAATAGCCACTCATCGTGTTTTGCACCATGCCAAAAAATGCCCTTGTTGGTAAAAATTGACAACTATTGAAAATCTGGTTCAAATGGCCTTGGGAAAATTCTCACTATCTCGAATGTGAGAGAGATAAAGTTGTTATGAAGGTATCGTCCTTTAGGTAGAGGCTTAATGTAGATAACCATTGACTAAATTTTGAAAAAATTCTTTGGTAAAGAATATATTCGCCTGCTGAAACACCCATTCTGCACTTTTTGCACCTAAATGTTTCCTAAATGGCCTTAATAAAATTACGACCATTTTTCACCAGTGAGGGACATAATTATTTTGAAAACATAATCTTACAGGTGGATGATTTAATCACTTGACCATTGGCTCCATTTTTGAAATAAGTCTATGGTTAATAAAATATCGTCTTGCCAAAACATCCAGTGAGCTTATTTTGCACCATGCCAGAAAAATGCTCCTGTTGGAAAAATTTGATAAGTATTCATAATCTGGTTCAAGTGTCCTTGGGAAAATTCCCACAATTTCCTACCTAAGAGACAGAAAGTTGTTATGAAGGCACAATAATGCAGGTGTATGATTAATGCACTTCACCATTTACTCAATATTTATAGAAAAGTATTTGTAAAGAATATATAGGCCTTCCAAGACAACCATTTAGCTTCTTCTGCACCATGCCAAAAAATGCCCTCGTTGGTAAAATTTACAAGTATCGATAATTTCGTTCAAGTGGCCTTAGAAAAATACCCGCACATTCATACCTGAGAGAGAGAGAGAGAGAGAGAGAGAGAGAGAGAGAGAGAGAGAGAGAGAGAGAGAGAGAGAGTTGTTATGAAGTCACAATAATGTAGGTGTATGATTAATGCACTTGACCATTTACTCAATGTTTACAAAAATTATTTGGTAAAGAATATATGGCTTTCCAAAGCAACCATTTAGCCTATTTTGCACCTAAATATGGCCTAAATGGCCTTACAAAAATTCCTATCATATCTCATCAATGAGGGATATAATTATTTTGAAACATAATCTTTTAGATGGATGATTTATTCACTTGACCATTGTATATTTTTTTGGAAAAATGTCTAAGGTGAAGAAAATATTGGCATGCTAAAAAAAACCCTCATACATTTTTGCACCATGCCATAAAATGCCCTCGTTGGTAAAAAATGACAAGTATTAAAAATCACGCTCAAGTGTCCTTGGGAAAATCCCCTCAATTTCCTACATGAGAGAGAGAACGTTGTTATGAAATCACCATCATGTAGGTGGATTATTAATTCAGGAAACCATTGACTAAATTTTCATAAAATTATTTGGTAAAGAATATATTGGCCTCCCAAAATACCCATTCATCCCCTTTTGGCACCTAAATTTGTCCTAAATGGTCTTAAGAAAATGCTCACCATTTCTAAGAAGTGAGGGATATGAAAATGTAATATTGCAAGTGGATGATTTATACCCTTGACCACTGGATCATTTTTTCAGAAACATCTAAGGTTAAGAAAATATTTTCCTACCAAAACAACTACTCATTATGTTTTGCACCATGCTAGAAAATTCCCTCGTTTGTAAAATTTGACAAGTATTGAAAATCATGTTCAAGTGGCCTTGGGAAAGTGCCCACAATTTCCTACTTGAGAGAGAGAGAGAGAGAGAGAGAGAGAGAGAGAGAGAGAGAGAGAGAGAGAGAGAAAGTTGTTATAAAGGAACAATCATGTAGGTTTATGATTAATTCACTTCACCATTTACTCAATGTTTATAAAAGGTATTTGGTAAAGAATATATTGGCATGTCAAAACAACAATTTATCCCATTTTGCACCTAAATGGCCTTAGGAAATTTCCTACCATTTCTCACGAGTGAGGGATATAATTATTCTGAAGACATAATATGTTAGGTGGATGATTTATTCAGTTTACCATTGTATAATTTTTGGAAAGAATTCTAAGGTTAATAAAATTTTGGTGTGCAAAAACAACTACTGAACCTATTTTGCACCATGGCAGAAAATGCCCTCGTTAGTTAAAATTGATATGTATTGAAAATGAATTTCAAGTGGTTTGGAAAAAATTCTCTCCATTTCCTACCTTATATGTTGACGTATTTATACCTTCAGAATATATTTTGATGTATATTATCATTTTATGTTGTTGTACCCCCATTGAGGATGTGTTTTAATCCCTTTGTGGGATGTCATAATTGTGTCTAGACCTTGAGGTACAACCTCCGTTGTAAGTCAGGGAAATACTCACTATGTAACTTAATGTAATGTGTATTTGGAGTCTCTCTGGGAGAAGTCAACCATGTTAGGGAAGAAATGTGGGCCCTACTTTTATGTTTGGTCAGTGACTTGAAAGGGTATAAATAGGGAGGCACTCTCCCTCATTTATGCACACCTCACACTCTCAATTTCGCATGGGAGAGAGAGAGAGAGAGAGAGAGAGAGAGAAAGAGAGAGAGAGAGAAGGGAGGAGAGATACATAGATTTTGAATACTTCTTATTACTACTTTTGGTCATCTTACTATTCTAAATAATTTTGTGGGGCTTTCTCCTTTATGGTATCCCCAGTGAAAATATTTGTGGCTCATGTATCTTTTATATCTTATTCATCTTTCTATACTTGTTATTCTTTCAGATAGAGATACTAGATAATATAATCATATATAAAGAAAAACTAACATGGTATCAGAGCCTCTCTAAAAGAAGGCACTATGTAGCTGTGGAAACTAGGGCTTCCTAGTTCAAGGTTTTCTGTCCACAGATCATTAAGAAAAGAGGGCTAGGATAAGTTGCCTTAGTAGGCCGCATCTTTTGGTTGAGACATTATATGAATTGGAGAAGTTTCATTTTTTACCCTGTCACCGGTGCTTGAAGGATATAGGGAATCAAGTTTTGTAGGATTCCCACCTCAGTTTTCATAAAGTGACCTAGCTAAGCAACTTTCCTCAAGGAGGCACATATTTCTATCCAAACAAATTTCCAAAACTCCAAGTTTGGAAAATTAGGGTTTCTCTGACAAACCCTAGGCCAGCCTACTCCAGAACCAAGTCAGACACCTCAAATCGGTAAGATCTAAATATTTTCTATTTACATTTGAGGTTCTCGTTTGAAAATATGACTCATCATACTCGACTTGAGGACAAGCTTGGAGGGGATGATAACTTCTGAGCATATAAGTACAAAATCTCCCTTATCCTTGTAGATAATGATTTGGTTGAGTTCATCAATGGGGAATTTCCATAACCAGAGGGATATGAGGCTAAGTTTTCTCATAAAAGAAGCATGGTTAAGGCTAAGTGAATAATTGCAGATTCTATTAAGGATCACCTCATCCCCCATGTGTCTTCATTCAAGACATCGAAAGAAGTGTATGATTCTTTGACAAATATGTTCAAAGGAAATAACATCAACTAGAAGATGGATTTGAGGAACCAATTAAAGAATGTGAAGATACAAAACTCTGAGAATATAAAATATTAATTCACAAGGGTTGCTCAAATCAAGGAACAACTTGAAGTGGTTGCGGAAAATTTCAAAGAAGGAGAAATTGTAATGACTACCTTAAATGGTCTCCCTAGAACATGGGGCTCATTCATTCAAGGGATTTGTGCAAGAAGGAAGTTGATATCTTATAGAATACTTCGAGAAGAATGTGCACAAGAAGAATTTATACTTTTGATAAGAGAAGAAAAAACGAGAGCAACTAAAAATCAAGCTCTAATAGTTTACACTAGGAATAAATTCAAGAAGAATGTGAAGAAGGAGAATTTTCCTCACAACAAGAAGAAGGACAAAAAACCGAAGAATACCAAAAGATATACTTCAAATGTTTGATTCTATACTTGTGATGTAAAGGGACAATTTGCAAGAGATTTCCCCATCAGGTAAAGGAGACACCATGCTCATGTTGCCGAATATGATGAACCAACAAAAAAAATATTCAGACGTGAGAAGGATGATTCAGATGAAGAGTATGTGCTAATATCATCAATTACTAGTACCATATCAAACATAAGCAATGGTTGGATTATGTATAGTGGATATTCTAAAGATATGATGGGATAGAAGGAATCATTCATTAATATGTTTTAACATGACTCACCTAACAAGGTTAAAATTGGGGACGACTATCAATACCACATAAAAGGGAGTGGAGAAGCTTCATACAAGATTGACTCCAGGAAATCCTTGAATATGTAGGATGTGCTATATGTTCTAGGATTAAAGAAGAATCTTCTCTCCATTTATACACTAGATGCAAAAGGGATCAGGGTTTCTTTTTTCGATGGCCAATTTTTGATGTGGCCTAGAGGAAAGAAAATAGAATATGAAACAATTATTGGAGAAGAAGACGAAGGCTTGTACAAGTTGAAGGGGCAGCCTGGACAAGCACTCATTCATGATTTGATTTAACCAAGTGAGCTATGGCATAGAAGGATTGCACATGTGAAGTAGAGGGCACTACCAATGGCAAGAAAAGCAGTCTCAAGATTTCCAGAGATCCAAGAAAAAAATCGAGGCATTTGAAAAGGATGTGCACAAGGAAAGAGTGCGAAGAAGAAATTTCCCAGTTGTGACATCAAGGATAAAGGAATACTAGAGAGAGCACACTCTGATGTATGTGGACCTATGTCCCCTAGTTCACTAAGTAGGTATGTGTACTATGTTTCCTTTATAAATGAATTCTCATGTAAGACTTGGATATATTTCTTGAAAGGAAAAAGTGAATTTTCCACACGAGGGCTTCACTTGTTGACCAATATCCTATCACGTTAGTTCATATTGTGGGTTTTAAAATTATAAAAAATCGAACCAATATATTGCAGGTATTAGAAGGATGAGGGGTTTAAGGTGGGGGTGGGTAGGGTGGTTTATAAGGATTGAGGTATGAAAAGGGGTGGGGAGGAGGTTTTAAGTATTGGGAGGGGGTTTTCAACAAAAAGAGTTTGGGTCAATATCTCTTAAAATTGAGGGTATTATTTAATATCCCACGATCTCACGTGCTATGTGAGAGGTTCACTAAGTGAAGTCCCCATGATTTTCCAGTAAGTTCGAGGAATATAAATCCTTGGTCAAGAACCAAACAGATAGGAAGATCAAGACTCTATGGTCAGATAATGGAGGATAGTTCACCTTGAAATAATTCAAGGAACTCTGTAGAGAGTCTGGGATTAAGAGGGAGTTGATCACTTCATACAATCCTAAACAAAATGGGGTTGTCAAACGAAAGAACCAAACCATCCTGGAGGAAGCAAGAGCTATGATGCATGATCAGGATCTTACTATGCACCTTTGGGTGGAGGAAGGAAGAAAAATTGTGTATGTATAGAACTATACTCCTCATAGAGTACTTGACAATAAGGGTCCTGAAGAGGCTTTCTCAGGAGAGAAACTGAGAGTTAGCCATCTGAGAATATTTGGCTATTCCGTGTACATACATATACAAAAGGAGAAAAGTATATGCTCGATCCTTCGGGGAGGAAGGGTATCCTTATCAGATACAATGATACATCAAAGGCATATCAAATATACTTACCAGGATTCAAGAATATTGACATCATTAGAGATGTAACCTTTGATGAAGACTCGACATACTTCAGATCCAGGAGGACACCCATCCAGGAGGGTGAAGAACATGAAGAGATGAGAGGATGAGATATGGATATTGGAGAAGCAACTGCACAGGACCATGAATATCATCAGATGACATAACCATAAGATACTGTAGAGACATTTCTTGAGAAGGACTCCCACAAGAAGAAACCAACATGAGCATGAGATCTCTTACGAGAAGTTGAAAGGTATGGGGATCCTAAGGGAACACATAGAGCGAGGAATAGGGTAAATCTTGACAACAGCTATGTGCTCCTGTTGTGTGACAACTTTGATAGAGAACCTTCCACATATGAAGAGGATGTAGAAAATAAAGAATGGAAGGCTGAGATGATTGACGAATATCAGTCAATCATGAATAATTATGTTTTGGAGATTGTTTTGAGACCAGAGAAAAGGTATTGCGTGACTTTGAAGTGGATATACAATATCAATCATGCTGCATATGGAAACATTGATAAATATAAGGTGATATTTGTAGGATAAATCTTCTCACAAAAAGAAGGAATAGACTACGAAGATACATTTACACCGGTGACAAGGTACACTTCCATTAGGACCATACTTTCTTTGCAAGCAGTTATGAAATGGAGAATACAACAGAGGGATGTCATTGTCAATACAACTTTCTTAAATGGTGTAAGTGAGGAGGAAGTGTATTTAGAATAGCCAATAGGATTGAAGACACTTGATAGGAAGACCCATGTGTACAAATTGAATAAGGCCTTGTACGGGTTGAAACAAGCACTGAGGACATGTTATTACAAAATAGATAGCTTCAGAGTGGGAGGGGATTTCTATGGTATATGTGTAAATTTGAGCATATATATCTGTAGACAAATACACAACTCACAAAGAAGATCTCACAATTTACTTAGCAATTGAAGAATGAAACAGTGCAAAAGGCTTGCAGCTGTGAATTCTTTCATTAATCAAAAAAGTAATCCGAATGATAATTACAATGAAGTAAAATGGATTTAATATCCACAAGCAATTCGAATCCACATGAGTAATTTTGAATTGATTAGACTCTACTTGACTGTAGGTAACCAAGACTTGTCTAAATCACTATCGAAGGACACAGTAGTTAACTGTCCTTGTCTAAACCATAACCGGAGTTCATTGGAGCTCTAAAACACAACCAAGTGTTACATTTAGTGTTGACTAATGGTTGAGTGACTGTGGTAGGGTAGAAATGCGCCCCACATGTGTGCAATCAAGTAAACCTAGCACTAACTAAATGTGGAGGACTTGAACTAAATGTAACTGACTCCTAACTTAGCTTGACTAGTCATTAACTGAAGTGAACTGACCTTGGTTGGTTTCGGCACTCCTAGTGGCTTCCTAAATTGTAGGGATTGATCTAGGAGGCTCCTAAACTTATGTAATCAAGTGCAATAAGTGGAAGTGAGCCTCAATTAGTGTTCCCCACACTTTAGTAACTGGAACATGTGCCCCAATTAGGTCAAGTTTATCCAATGGTGCTAATGACTATAAATAGACTGGATGGACTCCCGATTTAGACATATGACCAAATTTGGACAAGGGAGGATTAATTTTCCTAACACCCCCCCTGAATGCTAACTTGGACAAACTATGGGCCCTGGTAACTAAGACCATAGGTCACCCATTACATCAGGTAAAGTAAAGTAACTGCTCAATACAAGGATCTAGGGCAAAAACCACATGGGAAAAAAGCCCTCCTTCTAGGTAAGCAGGTAGAATCAGGTCTCAAGTTTGAAAAACTTGAAAATATGTTGCGGCAATATTCATCTCTGTGAGGTAGTAAATAAGCATGCATGGTGTGCTGTGCACAGGTATTCTGGGGCCTGGCATGTAGACTTCTCCTTCTTCTCCAAAAATGATGATGGGAGGAAGGAGGAATGTAACCTTTGTCTCTTGCTGAATGAAGAGGTGTATGATCATATCCATTCTTCTACATGTAGTAAGACTGATCCCTTGCCATATTGCATCTTACATGAAGTATTTTGCATCTCTCTGAAGGAGGTAAAATAGTATGACATAGCGCAAGCGTCTTTTCTTTCTGAGTGTCAGGTGAGTTTCCAGTCATCTTCCTAGCTTCCAGTTTGGAAGTAGGGACTGAATCTAGATCTGATTCACCCTGAATATTAATGTCATAAAATGATATAGATGGATCTGGAATACTAGTAGAAGCTGTAAATGAAGTAGATGCAATGGTTTTACCTTCCCTTGCAGGTAGCTGCTGAGAGTGCACTGGTTCTGAAGGAGGCATGAAATGTGAGAACTCATATGCTTTTGAAGCATGATTCGCAATACCCTTTGCTATGATGCTCCCAGTAGAGATATATGTGATCTCCACTGAGTCAGAACCAAAGATAACTCACTTTGGAGATCCAGTATGGGTCATCTGATAGACAGATAACAAGTTTGAAGCAAGGGAGGGAACAAACAGCACATCTTTAAACCTTCCATGTTCAAGTTAGATAGATCCCTTCCCTTTGGTTTGGACTTTATTGTTATTTCTCATCTGAATACTAGGACCATCAAAGGACTAAAAAGAAGAGAATGATTCTCTGGATGCAGCCATATGGTTGGAAGCTCTAGAATCAATGAGGAAGGCAGGTGTTGATGTGTAGCAAGCTTTCAGTGCATGTCCTTTCCTTTGGTATTCTTCTTTTTCTTCTTTAGAGTCTTCCTTCCTTGCGCTAGCAGGTACATAAATGTTGTGCTTTTTCAAAAGAATAGCCATTTCATCAAGTTGTCTTCTCATACAGGAGCTTTCTGAATGGAAGCCTCTTCCATAGTAAGGGCAGAGGACCTTTCCTTTTCCATTCTTCTTGCTTCTCTTCGAACCTGAAGGTTCTTTTGACTGCTCAGACTCATCTCTTTGTTTCCCTTTGTCATTCGCTACCTTATCTCCTCTTGCAACAAGAGCTAGATCTTTGGGAGATCGAATGATCCCCATTTGAATCAATTTATCATTCTCAGAAATAAGAGATTGGATGAAAGCATTAAGAGTGGGCATCTTCCAATTTAGAGTAGTGAGCCTTACTGTTTGGAAGGTGGATACAAAGAATGAGTAGTCTGAATTGAGCTTTGTGAGAATAGAAAGGATGAGCTGATATTCATCCTTCTTCACTTTGCATTGCTTCAACTGATATATCAGGTTCTTGAACTTTGAGAAGAATTCATTTAGAGATTCGAAATTTGATGGATTGAGAGTAATCAGATCATTTTCTAGCTGATGGATCCTCATCTCATCATGCTTATCAAATAAGGAAGCAAGCTTGTCCCAAACCTCCTTGGGAGTGTCCAAGTCTTGGATGTGAAATCAAATATCTTTAGAGACTGAGAATGATATGAGTCCAATAGCTTCATCAAGCTTGTTCATGTACTTAGCTTTGTCTTTATCTGATTCTGGCTCTTCCTCTGTTTCTTCTATGAGTCTGAAGAGATGCTTGGTGCGGAGCAATACTTTCATGTCATCCTTCCAATCGTGATAGTTGAAGGGAGTGAGAGGCTCCATTGGATGAGCCATTTTGAATGTAATAAGAAATACTGAGCTGCTGTAGCGAATGCAGTGAGGAGTAGAGGCTGCTTGTAGCGAATGCTGTAAGAAAAGCTGATAGCCTGTCACACAATCAAACAAACAAAATGATCCAGTTGGAGATCTGAGGAGGAGAGGAGTCTTGTCCACCAAGGCTCTGATACCATGTAAATTTGAGCATATAGATCTATAGACAAATACACAACTCACAAAGAACATCTCACAATTTACTTAGCAATTGAAGAATGAAACAGTGCAAAAGGATTGCAGCTGTGAATGCTTTCATTAATAAAAAAAAGTAATCCGAATGATAATTACAATGAAGTAAAATGGCTTTAATAGCCACAAGCAATTCGAATCCACATGAGAAAGTTCAAATTGATTAGACTCTACTTGACTGTAGGTAACCAAGACTTGTCTAAATCACTATCGTAGGACCCAGTAGTTAACTGTCCTTATCTAAACCATAACCGGAGTTCATCGGAGCTCTAAAACACAACCAAGTGTTACATTTAGTGTTGACTAATGGTTAACTGATTGTGGTAGGTGAGAAATGCGCCCCACATGTGTGCAATCAAGTAAACCTAGCGCTAACTGAATGTGGAGGACTTGAACTGAATGTAATTGACTCCTAACTTAGCTTGACTAGTCATTAACTGAAGGGAACTGACCTTGGTTGGTTTTGGCACTCCCACTGGCTTCCTAAATTGTAGGGATTGATCTAGGAGGCTCTTAAACTTATGCAATAAAGTGCAATAAATGGCAGTGAGCCTCAATTAGTGTTCCCTACACTTTAGTAACTGGAACATGTGCCCCAATTAGGTCAAGTTTACCCAATGGTGCTAATGACTATAAATAGACTGGATGGACTCCCGATTTAGACATGACTCCCGATTTAGACATGACTCCCGATTTAGACATGACTCCCGATTTAGACATATGACCAAATTTGGACAAGGGAGGATTAATAATCCTAACAATATGAAATCCAAATGTTTCAACGTTATTTACTGGGTGGTCACTTTAATATGTTTACATGTCATTCTGGATTAAATATCTTGTCAATAATATAAGGTTGAGGAGTTGCACCAAAATACCTGCAAAACAAGTTAGGCAAGAAACCTGCAAATAAACCATGTATTAGAAAGTAAATAAAATACTAAAGAAAATACAGAAAATAACACTGGTATACCTTCTCTTTTATGGAATGGACCACCATGCCCTTGCTTGAAGAAACACCTCTCTTCGATGGGGGAGCTATGGCTCAATGGAAGATGGAGGAGAGGGAGTGTGGGTGGCTTGAGACAGAAATGGTCTCAATGCATCCAAGGGAAGCATAACAATATGCAAGGGAGAAGTGTTTTGAGAGTGACCCCCGCCCCTCTATTTATAGCTTTTTTGGGGCTTTTTAGTGTTTTAAGCCCCCGGTTGGGGCTTTAGCCCATTTTTTGGGCTTTTAGGCCCTTCAACCCTATCTTTAGCTCCTTTTTAGGGTTAATCTCCTTTAAGGGGTTTTAGCCCCTTTTTGGAGGCTTTATCCCCTAGGAGAACTATTTAGGTTGTTTTGGGGGGTTTTTAAGCCCTTTTGCTCATTCTTAAGCCTTTTTGAGGGTGTGGGGGTCCAATGGGGTGAAATGAGGGTCATTTATGGGTGTCGTTGGGTGGTGTAGGCCATGTAGTGAGGGATTTTTTGGGTTAATATATTTCCCCTGATGTGTGAGGGCAGGATCTCATCGTATGGCCAACGGACATCATAGGATTTTCTATAAAGAGGTGGTCCTTCCGAGGATGGAGCATGGTGGCTTTTGGTATTTGTATTAATATGGTTCCCATCAATTGGTGAGATACAAAAAATGTGTGACATGTATATGGATGAGGCGGGAATCCCCATGCTCATAAAAATGTCAAAAGAATAGTGTGATCTATGCTCTATAATACAAGAGCCAATCATATACAATTGATGATACAATAATAGTTGCCTCAATTAGAGGCTGAATACAATACTGATTTGAAGAACTACTACATTGGATCCATGGCATTGTCATGGAATGCTATATCTTCATCACTGACAGCCTGCTAGATCTGGAACAGTAGATAGCTGTATGGACTTACTGATTGAGAGTCAGATTCTCTGTGGTACAAGTATGCTACATCAATCATAAATCTATATAGAATCACTGCTGGGGCTTCTGAACACTGTCTCTAATGCAACCCATAAATCATAAGGGGCATAACTTGTTTAGGTCCCTCAAATAGACTCATGAATGTGCTATATTTAGGTGAGATCCAGGGTCTTCGACCAAATACTACATGAACCAATACCCTATACAAACCTCAATGGTGCGATGATGTAGCTAGAGTTAAGCATGTGAGAAACAAATATCCCGAGAGGCACTAAGGACTCCTCTCAAGTGGTCCAAGAAACTCATCAATGAGGTTAATAAAACCAGGATACAGGGACCTCTAGGTGTTAGAATAATCAACCCATAGTTAGCTACCTTAGACATTAATTAATCCAATTTTTGTCTTATTTGCCTAGTTTCCATATTCCACCTTATGCAAGTTGTCCTCCACACATCCATAGTGGTCAAACTTGATAAATTTGAGTCATGGAGTTCTTTGGAAACCTCTTGGAATCAAATCTGCTTTAATCCTGGCCTCCCTAGTGCATCTCTGCTTTTTCTGTTTTATTCCCTACTTTTTCTGAGTTTTAAGGCAATTGGGAAAGTTTGACTAGGTGAAGTTAACTTGTTTTTTGTCCTCAACATCCTCCACTCTTTTCTCTTATAAAAAGCATTTATGAGTTGTCCTTCCACCACCTATTATATTTCCTAATTGATTTTTCCAATTCATGAGCTCCTAGACAGTTTTGGAAGCTGCTTTATGCACCTATGGGGGATTTGCTTAAATTTAGTAAGCCTGCTTTTGACCAATTTCGAATGGAATATTCATGCATTTGAATATCTCATGTAATTATTTATTTTGGTAGCCTATGAATTCATAGGTTTGTCTATTGTACACTTATTCAATACAGATTAGTGTTCAGCTCCATATTCAGTCTCCTTTGTGTGTAATTTGCATGTGTAATTGCCAATTTTTGTGAGTGTAATTGTTCTAAAACTTGGGTTCAATTTACACATGGTATTAGATCCTTTTTAGATCAATTTATCTCCTTCCAATTTGTTTTGTAGGTTCAACATCATTGACTGGGAGCATTCTGCTGACTGATGGGACAATTTCTGAGCTATGGATCAATCTCAGAAGATCAGCTTGACTCCATTTAACTTATTTGAATGGAAAGCAGAGATGGAGATACTATTGAGAGAAAAAGGCCTCTATAGAGTGACTATGGAAATAGAAGTAGAGCCCAATGCAGCTGCAGAGAAGATTAAATGGCACAACAGGAGGGATGAGGCCTATGGTCTCTTGTGTCTGAGTATATCCAGAGACCTCTTTTTCCATCTTGATGGATTGACATCACCGAATGAAGTATGGGAGAATATTACTGATATTTTTGGTAAGACAGATGATATGAGGGGACATTAAATTGAAAATGAATTGATCTCCTTGAGTCCCAATAGATTTGAATCCCTGCAACTCTATTTTTCCATGTTCAAAGAACTTGTTTTGCAGCTAAAACAATGTGGGATCGAAAAGAAGGATGATCAGTTGGTCTTGGCCATACTCTCGAAGCTTGGCCTTGACTATTCAGTGTTTTTTTTTACCTTCTATACCACAAAGTTGACAGCTCGAGTCTGGAAAATGCCTAGCCTTGAAGATTTCATGGAATCTCTCACACAAGAACAAGATAAGTTGGTGATGATGGGCACCATCAAACCATCCAAAGACCAAGCTCTGGTTGCTGGAGATTCAAGGGTGGATTCAAAAAGCAATAAGGAAGCCAAAAATCCACCTGAGCAAAAGAGAGACAAGAACAAGTCTCCAGAGGAGCCTCAAAGTTCCAAGAAGAACCCCTAGAAGAAGAAGAACAAAGGAGAAATGAGCAAGTGCGCATATTACAATAAGGGAAATCATCCTGAAAGCTCCTGCATGAAGAATAAAATAGACATGCTGAACCAACTCCTAGAGAGGAATGGCATCTCCCTTCCAGACAGCTCAAAGAAGAGGGAAGGAGGATCAAATTCAGAAGACAGAGAGAGAGTTCATGCATTGGTTGCTGGCACATCAAGCTCACCTAGTTTCATCATTGATTCTAGAGCTTCAAGACATATGGTTTCGACCAAGGAGGAATTCACCTCACTTGACATGTCGAAAGGTCCACCAATAGTATTGGGAGATGATGCTCTCACTGAAAGTTTGGGCAAAGGGAGGATTGATATTGACCATGGTAAGTTCAGCAATGTGTTGTATGTTCCAGGTCTTTCCTCTAACCTCTTATCAGTGTATCAGATGACTCACACAGGGTCTCCAAAGAAGGTCATATTCTCCACTGATGAATTTGAGATCACAGAGATCTCAAGTGGTAAAGTCATTGCAAAAGGTGTTGCAAATCATACTTCGAAGGTATAAATGTTCTCACACTTCCTACCCTACTCAAACCCCTCTCCTCTTCTGATTCATGCTAATGAGGCAAGCAAGCTTTGGAATGAAATATTTGGCCACCTAAATTACAAGTATATTTCTGATCTTAGTGAAAAAGAAATGGTCATAGGGTTACCAAAATTAAGTTTTCCAAAGGAGTCTGTCAAGGTTGCATCTTAGGAAAAAACCCAGAGCATAAATTTGAGAAAGCTAGTCATGAGAGAACCTCTGCACCTCTTGAGTTGATCCACAGTGATGTTGCTGGACCATTTCCTCATATGCCACTGAGTCAGGTCAAATATGCATTGACATTCATAGATGACTTTTCTAGGTATTGCTGGGTTTACTTCCTGAAACACAAGTCTGAATTTTTTGGCCTCTTCAAAGTCTTTAAGGATTTGGTTGAAAACCAGTCTAGGAGGAAATTCAAGGTCCTCAGATCTTACAATGGTGGTGAGTATGTCAAGTATGAGTTTATTCAATATTGTGCAGATGAAGGTATTTAGATGCAGCATTCTATCCCTTACACACCACAGTAGAATGGTGTTGCTGAGAGGAAGAACAGATCACTGAAAGAGATGGAAACCTGCATGATGGAGGCTAAGAATTTGCCACCAAAGTTTTGGGCTGAAGCTATAAAATATGCACCCTATATCCAGAATAGAGTGCCTCATAAATATCTTTATGGTATGACTCCTTTCGAAGCATGGAGTGGGCACAAGCCAGATGTGACCCATTTCAGGATTTTTTGGCTCAAGGGCTTGGGCTAGAATTCCAACAGAAAAGAGGAAGGCTTTGAAGCCCCAAAGCCAAGAGTGTCTATTTGTTGGGTACTATGAATATTCAAAAGGGTACAAGCTGATGAATTTGAGCACAAACAAATCCTTCATTGAAAGGCATGTTCAGTTTCAAGAAGAGCCCCTAGTAGCAGTGGAAGTTGGAGAATCCTCTTCACCACCAGAACCTCTGAATGTAAGTGAAGAGATAGTTGAACATGCTGATTCTGATATGTCTGATAATGATGATTTGATTACATATCCTAACAGTCCTACAAGACCAAAATGGGAAGCCAATACCATTCATGCAGCTGGAGAACTAGCTAGAAATCCTAATGATCCTAGGAGGACTAGATCTCAGTTTTAGAGTGCTCTGTGCATGAAAGATCCTATGTTTGTAGAGAAATGCTATCTGATTGTTGAATCATATCCATATACATATGAAGATGCATAAAATGATCAAATATGGAAAACAGCCATGAAAGAAGAGTTCAGTTCACTCCAAAAGAGCAACACTTGGGAGCTGGTTGATCTTCCCCTAGGGAGGAAGCTAGTTCAGTGTAAGTGGGTTTACAAAACCAAATTTGCTGCTGATGGTTCACCTATGAATTAAAAGGCTATATTGGTAGCCAAGGGCTACTCACAAGTTCATGGCATATACTACAATGAGACCTTTGCACAAGTGGCAAAGATGGACTCGATCAGGCTAGCCTTAGCCATTGCAGCTTCAAAGCAGTGGGAGGTACACCACATGGATGTGAAGTGTGCTTTCCTAAATGAAGATCTCACTGAAGAGATATACATGTAGAAGACTTAATGATTTTCTACTAACCCATCTCTTGTGTCTAGGCTAAAGAATTCATTGTATGGGATTAAGCAAGCCCCTAGGGCTTGGTATGCCAAGATTGATAGCTTTTTGCTATCACTGAATTTTGTTCGATGCAAATCAGATCCAAATGTATATTTGAAGCTGATTCATGGTTCATTAATGATAATTTTTTTATATGTTGATGACCTACTCATTACAAGAAGCTCAAAGGATGAAATTGCTTCCTTGAAGGATGCAATGAACCATGCCTTCTCAATGACAGATTTGGGCTTATTGAGCCAATTCTTGGGGCTCGATATTGCTCAAACCAAAGAAGGAATCAAAGTACATCAGTCCAAGTATGCCTTGGATTTTCTGAACAAACTCAAAATGAAGGATTGCAAGACAAGCAAGACTCCTTTCCTTTCAGGAGTTAAGCTTGAAGAAGCTGATTCTTCACCTATGGTAAACAATACACTATATAGGCAATTGATTGGATGTTTTTTGTCTATTACACATACTAGAACTGATATTTCTTATGCAATAAGTGTGGCTTCTAGATACATGGATCAGCCTCATGAGATCCATTGGAGAGAAGCCAAAAGGATCCTTAACTTTGTTCAGGGAACAAGGACTCGTGGGATCTTCTACAAAGCTAAATCTGATCTTGAATTGATTGGGTTTACTGACAGTGATTGGGCAGGTTACATCACAGATCAAAAGTAAATGTCAGGATATGTGTTCATCCTTGCAGAAGGGCCAATAAGCTGGTCAAGCAAGAAACAGAGTGCCATTGCACTCTTATCTATAGAAGCAGAGTACAAAGGAGTTGTAAATACAACAACTCAATGTTTATGGTTGCAGGGGTTACTTGGAGAGTGTGGCTTTGAATCATAATACTCAACTACTATATATTGTGATAATCAGAGTACCATTCAAATATCCAATGATCCATTTCAGAAGAAGATAACCAAACACATTGAGATCCATATGCACTACATCAGTCGGCTTCTGCATGATGGCACCATTCACCTACTCTTCTGTTCATCATCAGGTCAAGTAGCAGATCTCTTCACCAAATTTTTTTGGGAGAAGACATTCAGAAATCTCAAATCACTACTGGGGATTTCTGATCATGCTGTAGAGCATGAGTGATGAAAAGATTTCCAAATTTTGTTTTACTATCCATGTTTAAGGGAGGATTTTTCCCACTGGGTTTTTGCCTCTTTCCTTGGTTAAATGGACATGCAGTATGTAAAGGGTGACTAAGCCTTGTTTCTAGGCCCTATAATTTTCTGATATTTTACTCATAAGTCAGGATTAAGGGGGGGTGTTAGAATAATCAACCCATAGTTAGCTACCTTAGACATTAATTAATCCAAAGTTTGTCTTATTTTCCTAGTTTCCATATTCCACCTTATGCAAGTTGTCCTCCGCACATCCATAGTGGTCAAAATTGATAAAATTGAGTCATGGAGTGCCTGGGAAACCTCTTGGAATCAAATTTTCTTTATTCCTGGCCTCCCTAGTGCATCTCTGTTTTTTCTGCTTTATTGCCTGCTTTTTCCAAGTTTTAAGGCAATTGGGAAAGTTTGACTAGGTGAAGTTAACTTGTTTTTTGTCCTCAACATCCTACACTCTTTTCTCCTATGAAAAGCATGTATGATTTTTCCTCCCACCACCTATTAGCTTGCCTAATTGTTTTTTCCAATTCGTGAGCTCCTAGACAGTTTTGGAAACTGCTTTATGCACCTATGGGGGATTTTCTTAGATTTAGTAAGCTTGCTTTTGACCAATTTCGAATGGAATCTTCATGCATTCGAATCTCTCATGTAATTATTTATTGTGGAAGCCTATGACTTCACAGGGTTGGCTATTGTACACTTATTCTATATAGATTAGTGTTCAACTCCATATTCAGTCTCCTTTATGTGTAATTTGCATGTGTAATTGGCAATTTTTGTGAGTGTAATTGTTCTAACACCTGGGTTCAATTTCCACACTGGGTCTATCCCTTGGAATACATGTGTTTTCATCGACAGAGGGAGACCTACCCCTGGTCAAGGAAATAGTGTTTCCTTGATTAGAAGCGCGAGGGAGATAACCGAAAGATGTGATTCAATCTACGGAATGACCCACTGAATGGGGGGGGGGAGGGAAAGAGTTGAACAGGGGTAGTGGGAGTGTAGTAGACTCAAAATTCCTTTGTTTAGAGTATGATGGTAGGGCATAACAGGAAGTGAATGAAACTTACTCATGGGAGTAGCATCATAGTTGTAATACCAAGAATGTCATTGCAGATGGGAAATGCTTGTGGGAGGTAGACACTTTTGATATTGATGGGATCCAAGGAAGACACATTGCAGCATACTCTGAAAAAAGGTGGCCCCAAGGGGGAATGCTTCCAAACTATTTTTTGTGGGGTGGTGTCTAGAGACACCGTTGTGGTATGATCTCATGGATTTTTGGCAAGCCCATGAAATCAAATGCTCGATGGTGCTTTCAATTTCAGAGAGTCTGAAAGCACGAAGATGAATCTAGTGGGGGATATTTTTCATTGGTAGTCTCCTGTGCCCAAAAAAGGATAAAAGTATACATAAGAGAGCTCGCCGATCCTATAGGGTATGAGAGACTTCTTTACCATTGGTAGTCCAATCAGGATGGAAAAGGTTATACCTATACTGACTAGATGGTCATTCAAATACTTTTATGAGCATGAATGAAACCAAGTTTGCTCAGCAATCTTTTCTTGATGAGAAGGATGGAAAAGAGCTTAACGACAAACCATTGTGAGTTTTTTTGTAAATTGTGGCCCCTCTGGCTGAGAAAGCATAAAAGTATACAGAGGGGAATGGTCTTGGCTTGAACATACCAAGGTGGTCCTTTTCATTTGATGGTCTACATAGTCTGCAAAAGGAGGTAAACGAGATGATGTAGATGCCCTTTCCTATACTTTAACAAGTGGGAAAGGAAGCAGCTGCGCTCGACAATGTTTTCATTCTTTTAGGAGTCAACAAAGAGCTTAAATGAAACTCTAGTATGGTCAACTGATTGCAGTGACACAGGTGGTGCCACATGTTGGGACGGTGGATAGTCATCCAAAGCTCGTCCATGCAGTATGGACGGAGCAAGTGGCTCTCAAACATACCAATACATGCACAAGATAGATCGCAGCAGAGGCACACAAGTCGGTGCAGTAGAGGCACGCAAACAAAGGTGCCTCTTAGATAAAGGTTAGGAGAGTTGTGTGTGAATTGTGGTGGACAGACTTGACTACATGTGATGTGAGTGCAAGTCCAGAGGCATTTATATGCCAAATACATGTAAAAGAAATAATTCATCTTCTGGACAATGGTCCAAAGATCTACATAAGGTGCGGTGGACGAAGTAGATGGATATATGCTAAAATAAAAATGATGTTCCTTAATGGGTGGAGGCCTGAGAACCCGCATGAGTGGAGGTAGGAAAGTGTGATGCAAGTACAGGTCCATAGACACTTGCATCTCCATGCTGTGGCTCATAAATCGAGGTGACTTTCGGGAAGCGGTCCCGAAATTTGTTTGTTAAACATGAGATGATGGTCTCATTAGGAGATAGAAATTTGGTCCTAGAGGTGTGAGAGGTGTCTCGAACAGGTTCCAGGTGACTTTGGATTAGCAACTAATGGTGCTGCCCCTGAATTGTGGTGAAAAAATGTTGAAAAATAAAAAGGGAAAAAACTACACTATAAGGGACTCGTAATGGTTATATCAGGCATATACTCTCTTAAGGTGGAGCCTGTTGAGCAGCTTCTTTAAGAGTCGACCATCTGAGTCAGCGAAGAGGTATGGCCCCTTGCCGAGACAAAGGTCATTGGCAAGGCGGGGTGATGGAATCTAGCCTTTTATGGGAAGAACCAATTCCACACTATGGTTTAAAGGGAATGGGTTAAAACCAAAGGTGGTCTTACATATATCTCCATCATCGCGTAAGTGGTGCCGGGATAGATCAGGTGGATCTTCCATAGCTGACAAGATGGAAGGGAAACTGGTTCTAGAGATCATGTAAATGGTATTGGTTGTTGTTTTTGTTGCCTTGCCTCCAGTCTCTATTGGAGGAAGAGGGGAATCCTGGAGATGGGAAGATTCTTTGATTGACCCAGAGGAAGGTGCAACATCATCTCAATTGTCTGGAAATGAGTTAACACATGATGGGGCCTCAGCGGTAGGGTAGGTGGTTCAAGGTACCACACAGGAAATCCTAGTGTGAAATCATGTAGATTGAAGGTTTCCAAGGCATACTTAATCACGATCCCAGATGGTAGGAAAAGGAAAAGGATCGTGTTGATCGGGAATGAACCCCAATGTTTCCTTGGTAACTGAGGTTGAGGTTGCAACTGAGGTTGCAGCTATGGCTAGGGAAACAATAGAAGAGACAAGTCTGATGGACCGGCAATGATGGTGGAGACAAGAGGGTCTGCAGAACTGGACATCATGTAGATGGACATGGTTTCTGAAGAAGGAGGTGGGGGGTGAACTTCTTCGATCATGGTGATCTCAGACTCAATGGAATGTTGATGGAGGTCGGCTAAAGCGATTTGAAATTTGAGAAAGTCTTGACAGTGGTGGGAATAGTGTCCATACAATCCACAAAGGGTGCAAGCATGGTTTGTTCTCAATGCCTTGTTTCTGACTATTGGCATGGTTGGAAGTTCAACCACAGGGAGGTTTTTGGTTGTATCCATAGAATCCAAATGCACATGGATCATTGGAATATTAGGGCAGTTCTAAGTCAGATGGCCCTATTCTTCACAAACAATGCAAGGCAGGATTTGTCATGGCTCTGCAATAGCTTTCACATTCTTTCCCTTGGCCCTTTTTGGGTGGGGCGGTGTAGGTGCGGGTGCGATGGTTGCTTTTTGCGAGCCGGGTGGAGGATGAGACTCAACCGCAATGGGTTGCACGGGGGTTAAAACTACCTAGGGCATTGATGGTTGAGCTAGTGGATCAAGATACCACACGAGAATTCACAGTGTAAAGTTGGGTAGGTTTAGGGTGGCCATTAATGGCTTGCTCATGACACCTGGAGGGGGAAAAAGGAAGGGAACTGTATGCACTGGAGAAGATCCCAGATAAATCCTTGATGGTTGTATGTGGGGGTGAGGTTGTGGTTGTGGCTGCACATAATGTTGCAGCTGCGGATGATGTTGTGGCTACAATTGATGTTGCATCTATGGATGATGTTGCGGCTGCTATTGATGTTGCGGCCGCGGACGGTGTTGTGGTTGCAGTTGGGGCTACGGCTGTGGTTGTCGTTTGGATGTAGCGGTGCTGGATGAGACCATGCATAAGTCCATAGTCTCATTTTCTGTCAATGGTGGTGACACTAAGGGGAAAGGAGTCATCATGGTAGTATCGACAAACAACCCAAGGCCCACATTTAACAATGGGGGGGCTGTTATGTTGTCAACCATGGTGTTGATCTCAGGGACAACATTGGCGTGTGTGGTTATCCCTTACAGATCAATGGTGTTGATTGTAGGGATAATGTTGGCAGGTGTTGTTAGCCCTTGCAGATCATGATAAGTCAGTTCATTAATCATCACAATTTTCCCTTCGTTAGGGAACATCATGGGACGAAAGACAGTTGATGTGACTGATCTCATGGCATACATATAACTTCTTCTAAGGAGAAGGTTATAGTCCAATTGAGTGTTGACAACCTCTATGTCAATTAGAACTATCTTCCTGGCTAATGTGATGGGGATGTGGAGGAGGATTTCTTGGGCTTTAGTGGGATAGCCATCATAATCCTGTAGAGTTGTGGAGGATGGTTGCAGAATTGGGGATCCAAGTTTCTGCCAAACTAGGGTAGACATAACGCATGTGGATGCCCCCTCATCCATAATGCATCGGTGCACAACCAAATTTCAGGATTGACATCAGGATTTGAAAGGCAATGGTTGATGGCATTCATGGTTCTCCATTATCCGTGTCGAATGTGATCAACTTGGAGTTGGAGGGGTCTACTACTTTAAGGGTGGCTAGTAAGGATTTTCGCTACGTTGGGCACGTTTTGAGTACCTCAAGAGTGGACATGGAAGTTGGTGTTTGTGCCAAATCATCCACAATGTTGTAGCTGATAGGAGCTCTAGCTGTGGTGTTATTGACAACCTTACGTATGGGGGGGCACAGGAACGGGTGTAATTGAAGAGGTGAATTGACTATTTTAGACGTTGATGCTGCTGATGTGTTAGTGAGTTCGGTGTTGGTTCCGTACTGATTTCATCTAGTTTGTAGATTGACCTCTTCTGTTGTCATAGATAGCAGGTGGTGGACACTTGCTTCAGCCGTGGGAGGTGCCCCGGGAGTGTTGGGATTGGGTTGGGCAAGGGGTGCAATTGCCACTAATCCTTGGACTGGTAATGGGTTTTGGAGCACCATAGGAGGAGTTCCTTGTGGTGTCAGGTTGGGTTGGGCTTGGTCTATTGTGTTGGTGGCATGTTGAACGTCATTCCTAATGGCGTGCTTAGTGCGACCCATGAAGGGACACTTGAATGTGTAGTGCCCGTAGACCTTACATAGTGTGCATGGTTGGTTTGTATGCAACAGGGCATTGCGTCTCGGTGCATTTGGTCATGGAGGAGTTTGAGCTGGCTGGTTTGCTGCGACATTGTTGGAAGGGTTTGGTTGTTGACCACCTCCCTACGGTTGATTGTTGCCTTGGTTCTAGGGTCGGTTATTCCTATCTTTCCCTTGTTGATTATTGGGGGCTGGCTGGTTGGGACGATTTTGTTGTGCAAACACTTGTCCCAATGGAGCAGGTGGAGCAGGGGCGAGGGCTTGGATCTCTTGCACTGGTGGTACATAGTATATTTGGGTGGGTGGTGGTGCCACAAATGTGGGAATTTACCCCACGTATTGCTGTGTTGGCCAAGCCAAGGCCTAAGCCTTACTGCGGTGGTGTAGGTTGTGCGCAAGAAGTTGTGGATCTGAACTAGGACATCATTCTTGCATAGTCTAGAGTTTGGTTTTGGTAGGCAACACTAGCAGTGTTTCTTGGTTGTTGTGGTACTGCAGGTGGTGTTGGACGGTGATGTGGTTGGTGAGAGACTGAACCTATGATGCCATCTACAGCATGGGATGCCCCTGGTTCATCCCGGTAGGAGGTACCCACATGGGGAGCATCTAGAATGACAGTGTAATGGTACCCAGGCTATGCATAAATCAGATCAAACTACTGGGATTTCAAGATGGCCTCCTATTTGGATTAGGGATGTTCATATGCAACATCCTTTGTTATAGGTGGGAGCAAGGTTTTGAGGAACTAATCTAGGAAGATCTTGTCATCAAGTTGGATCTTACACAAACTACAGTGTCGCCACTACTCATGGATGTGGTCGGTTATGTGGGTCACAGTATTTTTGCAGCAAGATAATAAGATCTCCACCCCTTCCTCATATCTAACGAGGATTTGGAAATATTGTAGGAACATGAAAGCCAGGGAGTTGAAATCTGGGTACTTGGCTTGTGGTAGCTCAATGTACCACTTGGCTCCAGCACCTATGAGGGTGCGTTGGAATAGTCTTAGCCTGATCAAATCATCTACAATGTTGTTTTATGAGCACCATAGATGAAGCATCATAATGTGGTTTTGGGGGCACTCCCCTACCTTCCCTTCAAACTTGGAAATGTCTAAGGGAAGTTTGTTTGGCATGGGATGCCAAAACATTTGATGGTGGATAGGGTCTTTTATTAACTGAGCCAAGTTAGGCAAGTTGAGACGTGCCATGAAAGGAAGGTTTAACCCCAGGTTGATGTGAGATGGGGTGGCCATGGTGGTGGGGTTTGTAGGTGCATAATGCACCTGCATAGCTGGGGGTACTTGTGGCACCATTGTGGATGGGCCAGTGCCCCCAAGTATGGTGGGAGGAATAGTGTGGGTAGAAGGGCCACTACACCCATGTATGACAGGAGGGGCAGTGTAGGTGGAAGGGCCACTGCCCCCATGTGTTGCAGGTTGGACAACTTGACTAGTCAATATGGGTGGTGGCAGTTGACTAATGACAATTTGCATAACCATGCTGGGGCCACATGTAGGGTTGTTGGTGATAGTTTGTGGTGTGGACATGGGTCCACTAGCTATGGCTATGCCGAAAAATGGATCCGAGTTTGCACCAACCATGGGGCTTTATTGTGCAGTGTGCAGGTCTGGTTCAGACTGATATGGGTCTGAATCTGAATCGAAGGTTGTGAGGCCTTTTGATGATGTGATAGGTCATCGAGAGTGGTCTTGATGATGTTAGTTTAATGACCCAAACTATGGTGGTTCACTTCTTAGGCGTGAGGGATCAATTGTGTTAAGTTTGAATGTCAATTTGGTGGTGATTATTTTTTGGTTCCTACTTTCAATGGATTCCTATTGGATGTAGGTGGTCACTCAGTCACCAAGACTGCGATAAGACATTGGTTGGATTTTTCCTCACGGGATTTCTACTCAATTGGTGGGGGTCGTTGCCCGTTTCGCTTGGCAATTCCTCTCAGCGACCAACTACTTTGGGGTTCCTGTGGTACTCCTCACAATGAGTTTCTGGGCTGAGCCCAAGTACTTCCCACGGTTAATGCAGTCAGGGACTTATGTCCTCAAAGACTACATATTTTTGACTTAGTGTAAATTTGTAAATTTTAGTGGCTCTCTCAGTGTCATGAACTGAGTTGGGTTGATTTACGTGGTATGGTGTGTATGTATTTTTTTTCTGTTATCTGGTGGCTACAATTGGTTTATGAATATTTCATAGAGTTCATATCATTGTGGAAAGCAGTAAATAAATAGAAATTTTGTAGACATATACCATTTTTTATCATGAATTGTTATAGCATGACTAGGTGACTACCTTACACCTATATCCTTCTTCAACCATGAGAAGGTGTTGGGACCTCAACACAATGGGACTAATCCCATCCGTATATCCACAGGTCACCTCCTGGATGCAAAGTTGGTCAACAGGGATGACGCTGAGCGTCATGAGAAGCCCTCCTTCTCTACCCCCTCTACCTTCCAAGTCACTCATTTTTAGTGGTTTCGAACAATATTGAGTGAAGGGCCTATTACTATACGATCTGTTCCCTTCGTCTTATCCTAGAATACCCTGAAGGGTGATGACTGGGTAGACAAGGAAGGGTGAGCAAGATTGTTTATTTTAGGTGAGTTTTGGTCAAACTATATTCATTAACCCATTAAATTTTTTAATTTACACTTTCTTTTGTACATGAAATTGTCATTAACATAAATAGAAATAGAAATAAACAATTAGGATGGATAGAGGCAGCTGAGCTACACTAACAGTCCTTAATTATTAAAAACCCAGTTCTAAGTAATAGATCACATGTTTTGGGGCAAATGTGGTGAGGGGGTCACAATTTTTTTTCCAAAAACAGGCGAGGGGGTCGCTCAGATTTTGCAGACAGAAGCGGGATGTCTTTTTTAGGGGCTCACACCTTTTGGGGGTAAAAGAGCAACCTGATCGCACCTATGAGGCCCAAATGAGAGACCTGGTACTCTGTTTAGGCCCGATAAGTGCGACCTCCTCTGGAAGGTGAGATTTTTTTGATCCTGAGTCAGATCTGACCAATAGTAACCTATACTGTGGCCAAATGGACTCATATTTTCCTTATGGAGGCTCGACAGTAACATAAACTGTGAATAAACAATATTTTAAACTAGATTTGATATAAAATTTGACCTAGGGAAAAAAACAAAACTAAAACTTGAAATTTTGAAAAACAAACCCAGGGATCTTGTGGGATCGACCTGGTATGGTCGCCAGTTCTGTAGCAGGTTTTTATCCCTTTCTACATGGTAGGAATGGCTACCTTCCATCTATAGGATGGAAGGGTAGGTTCCTGGTGGTGAAATGCAAGAAAAACTGTAAGAAAGCAAAGGAAAAAAAAGAAATGGAATGGTTGGAAACCCCTCTGCAAACACTGTTAGGGTTTAGGTCCTTCTACCTACAAACAACATGTTAGAAACCAAAATACCTGCAAAACAAGTTAGGAAATAAACCTGCAAATAAACCATCTATTAGAAAGAAAATAAACTACTAAATAAAATACAGAAAAGAACACTAGTATACCTTCTTTTTGATGGAATGGGCCATCATGCCCTAGCTTGGATAAGCACCTCTCTTGGATGGGGGAGCTATGGCTCAATGGAAGATGGAGGAGAGGGAGTGTGGGTGGCTTGAGAGACAAAGGGCCTCAAGGAATCCACTGATAGCATAACAGTATGCAAGGGAGAAGTGTTCTGAGAGTGACCCCCACCCCTCTATTTATAGCTTTTTTGGGGTTTTTTTAGGGTTTTAAGCCCCTGGTTGAGGCTTTAGCCCCTTTTTTAGGATTTTAGCCCCCTTCGCCTTATCTTTAGCTCATTTTGGGGTTTTTAGCTCCTTTGAGGGGTTTTAGCCCCTTTTTGGAGGCTTTAGCCCCTAGGAGAACTATTTAGGCTATTTTTTGGGGTTTTTAAGCCCTTTTGCTCATTCTTAAGCCTTTTTGAGGGTATGGGGGTTCAATGGGGTGAAATGAGGATCAAGTATGGGTGTCCTTGGGTGGTGTAGGCCATGTAGAGCTAAGTGAGGGATTTTTTGGGTTAACATAGATGATATATTACATCGATGTGTCTTAGAACATGAGTGACCAATGGTGTTAGTTGAATATCATAACCGGAGCGACGGAGGGGAAATATGTATGGAAATGGATAACACAAAATATTTTATAGGAATGGTTGTGGTAGACTACAATCCATTCATATGCAATTGAGTACTATCATAGTTTTTACATCTTACAATCTATAGGGAAACCATCCTGGCGGGATGAAATTTCATTAGTACCTCAAATAACCTTATAGGTGTTTGATAAGTGGGTTATCGATTTTGTGAATCCAATTAAGCCACCAAGAATACTTACAAGTGTCAAGTATATAGTTGCTGACAGATTATTTAACTAGATGGGCTAAGGAAACTCCAATAAAGAATTGTATTCCAGTGACTTCTGCTAAATTTTTATTCGATTATGTGGTGACTAGGTTTGGTTTCCTAAGAGTCCTAGAAAGCAACCAGGGTATGCATTTTGTTAATGAAGTGATTGAAAAAATGACTAAATAATTTTAGATCCAGCCAAAGAAGACAACTCCATATCACCTGAAGAAAAATGGAACCGTCGAATATTTTAATAAGATTTTGGAGGATATAGTTACTAAGATTTGCAATGTGAATTAGGACGACTGGGATAACAAAATAAAAATAGTATTATGGGCTTATCAAACAACATGTAAAAATATCATAGAACATAACCTCTTTATATTGGTTTATGGAAAAGAGGTTTTCATTCCTATGGAATATGTTGTACCTAGCTTAAGAGTAGTTGCAAGTACTGCAATGACGAATGTTGGTGCAATTGAATAAATATTGTCACAATTAGTAAAGTTGGAAGAATATCGATTCCTTTTGGGATACCAAAAACAAGTTGAGAAGGAGCGAAAAATTTCTTGGAATGATTGACATATTAAGTTCAATCAATTCCAACATGGCAACTTTGTCTTTCTTTACGATAATAAGTTCTTAAAAAACATGGTGAGCTTCAAACACACTAGTCGTGACCATATATTGTCAATTGAAATACATATGGGGGTGTAGTCCAGGTGAAAATTTTAGATGGCACACTCCTAGATGGTTTAGTAAATGTCAGTCGGCTAAAACATTATAGGGATAGTTGTACTTCTCTTGAATGAGTTTGTCAATAAAGTTTGGTTAAAAAAATTTGTTTGTTAAAGTCTTGTATGTAATTCATTATTTCTCTATCAAATTCTTGTATCTTCTATAGTTTGGGTGTCACAATTAAATTTATCTATTTGTTGAAGCTAGTTTTATGTAACATAGGATTTGGCGGCATTCTCTTATGTCAATTCCATGATTAATGCATCAACTGTAGATAGTTTTATGGAAATCATAGTGGTGGGTTTAATGGAGACTTGTCATAAATGACTGAAAATATTTCAGCACGTGAATGTATTGGCCATCACATTTTCTAATTATGACCAATGATCAAGTCAGAAGAACTTGATCCACCTAGTCTTTGGCATTGTTTCTTGACTTTGACAGGTTCAACATTGACTTTGATAAGTCCGAACCTCGACACGACTTCGACAGATTCAACATCTCGACATGCATCGTCGACAACAATGATCGACACAACTACGATAGTTTGTCTCTTTGTATTCAAGTCTTCTATCACGGTTGAAATTATGAACCATTCCAACTTCTCTTCTACTAAAACGTAATGGTAAGACAACCCAAGCATTCTTAACCCTTCATTTAAGCATGTAAATTGTTGTAATATAAAATGAGAGTAATGAGCATAATGCTGTAGTATTGAAGTAACAAAGTTTGGTTTGAATTCTTTCATTTTGTATGTGTGTATGATTTTTGTGTGTAGTGTATTCCTTTATTTTCTTATCCTTAATATGATTCCTCCATAACAATACTCGATTCATTCAATTTAACTCTTGTTCCCGTTGTTCACGAGGGCACCTGGATCATTGGTATCAGAGCTTGTTCATGCTTAAGTCCTATGTAGACACTTCTATCAAGGTTACATGACTTATTCCTATTCAGACATGCTCACAAACTCAACAATCCAAGAAGAAACTACTTTTGACTTATGATTATCAATCTACTCGCACCACTAGATTGAACATGGCCGAAGAAATAAACAATAGACATGTAACTAACAAGGGAGATCCTGTAACGTCCCTGACCCTCTAACCAGCTAAGAGGATGCTACTATCACCAAACATATGGGCAAATAGCCCCATGAACATGAAAAGGCCTATAATGCTCAAATAAAAAGATTAAAACATAAAACATACTAAGATGCATAATCCTTCATATACATAGCGAAAGCAAACATACATTCAATCAAGCATGCCACATGTTCATTATATTCATTAATTAGTAACATAAATGTAGAGATGAAATAGTTGAGAATACTTATCTTAAACAAGAATCGTTCTGCAACCATCTACATCAATGCAACGTTCCACCCAACCATAGGCCAGCGTGCTCATCAATATCTCAGCAACACTACCACCCCTGAGTTGGGCATGATTCCTCAAGGAATAAGGGTCAAAGCAGGCTTACACATAGCCAAGGTACACAAATCAGACAAGCCCACACAGTAATGTTTATGAGGCTGTCAGGGAGCTAGGAAAGACTAAATGCTAAGCTGGTGGCCTCAATGGAAAGCTAAGGATGCCTACACCAAAGTTAACCTGACTTTTAAGACATCCACACACCTGACACTAGGAATTGGTCCTTTCTCTGCTTCACAGTCCCTCAGGATCTGACTTCCCTTTCCAATACTCTTTAAGGGTTGTGGAGAAGAAAGCCAGCAGTCCAAATTTGTCTGAGTGGCTCCAAACAGTAGTTTTCTCAAGCATACCCAGCCTGTAATCCTACTCTCAATAGTCCAAAGACCAACCACTGCATGCCGCAGTAAAAAAATAGTTCACAACTCTGTGAAGAAGGTAAAGATAATAGGGTGACAACCCCGAACAAAAAGGTGAAACACAGTTCAGGTCAAACAACGCTTCAGAGTTGTTCTTGGCCCTATCATGGCCAAAACAACTCAGCAACAATCCCAAAATATTTTTGCAACCTCAGAAACCAAGAAGCAACCCAAAACCAGGGGAAGACAACATCCCCAAACTCACAATGAGAACGATGGCAACAATACATAGTCCCAAAACAGGGGAGAAGTCTGATTCTCAATATTGGACAAAGGAAAAACATAAACACAAACCACAATTGATAAGGAGAACAAGCATGAACTTACACACCGCATATAGGGATAATACGGATTCCCAGCATTGACAGGGAAAGCATACACACAGCAGAATCGTGCCTCTTAGGCCACCTTCCAGCTCGCTGTGTGAGATCACAGTCCCCAACTCATGCATGAGGGAAACCATCCCATTTCCAGCCATAGTCAGCAATTATGGGAAACAAATATCCTTCCTCAACAATCAACCCATGGAATTCTTTCACAACCAGCAATGGTGGAGTTAAGAACCGACTCCCCTCCATGAACAGGAGGAAACACAACCCCCAATCTCCAAAGGAAGGATGGGACAATACATAGTTCACAATGGGAAAATCGATCCTCTATGTGCATGGAAGGAAGAAAATAATCACATACCAGAAATCAATGTTCGAGAAGAAGAAGGAAAACCCCCCAACAATGAATTGTAAACCCTTTTAACTCCTCCCTGCGTGAGGAAAATGAACAGTCGGTGGTGGGGAAAGTGGACCAAATGATTGTCCATCACATTATGGAGAGAGTGTAGGTGTGAGATTAGTGGTTTCCTGTTAGCCAATAATTTCCCCCACTAACAACAGAATAACTAAGGTGGTCGACACATGGAAAATTCCCAATGCCCCCCATGGGTTAGACAAGCCCCCCTTAACCCTAGGAATCATTCCCTTTTCATTCAATGTTGCAACTTCGTAGCTGGCTATAGGTTTATTTTAATTGATGTACATATTTACATGATGCCAAGACTATAATGTGCCAGATAGCATGATATGCCATCGACATCGATCCCTTTTGTCGAAACATACACAACCAAATCGATGGTGGGGATTTTGCCTTTAGCTCCTCACAACGATTAATTACAATATATACATCATGTATCTTTTAATGTAACTGGGGTCAAAATCAGGGACATCACAATCCCCTCCCCCTTGGAATAACACCGTTCTCAGTGTCCAAATACATAGGAAAAAATATACAATTTGCACAGTCAAAATTTCAAAAAATATGCAGATTTGTCCCATGTTCAATTATTTAGTTTGAAATTTTAGGACCAAACCCCTTAGCTTCCATGAGATTCTTTTGCTGGTTCTTAGCTTTCGGTTCATCCCCAAATCGAGGAACTTTGTGGTTTCTGCCCTGTTTATGTTCCCTCATTGCGCAATCTCAGCGTAAATGATGTCCTCTACATTTCCAACATTTCGCTGGCGGATTCATCTTTACTGGCTCAATTTCCCTTAAGTCTTCATGCCTGGACCGTTTCTTAATGGATCGCATGGACGAATGTCCCATCATTGATTCACTTTCATTGCCTTTATGGATTGCCCCCAGAAGGATTTTTACCTCCTTTAGCAAACCAATAGAGTCTTGCAAAATCTGGTGGTTCATCTCATTCTACCTTTTTTGTATCTTGAACATTTCTCCAAGATTCTCTTGGGTCCTGGAAATCATTTGAAGGATACTTCTAGCCAAGTACAACAAATTTTGGTCTGCTTCCATGATCAATGTGCACCACTGGATTTCACCTTTCTCACCTGTCCTTGAAATTTAGTTAGACCAAGCATAATATAGGCATTAAATATCAGTCAATTAATTGCCCAATTGGCCTGACAGTCCAAGTCTCATCAAGGAGACTTTCATATTTTTCATGCCTTCCCAATAGGCACATGAGCTCATTCATGTCCATTCTTGGGCAGGGAATAAACCATTCTAGCATTCACAATTTTCTTTAAGCAAATACACACATTCTATTTTCAGTCATACATGCATTCAACAATATTTTGTTTTAACAATGCATAAACATATATATATATAATCAAAAGGAAAGAGAGAGCAACAAGAGTTTTTCCCCTCTTTGTCTTGTTACATCCTGGAACCCACACCACCACTATGGCTTTTCATGCTGTCATACTCTTTCACTTCACCGTGAATGTTGGACCAATCCCTCTTGGTCATGACACTTAGTGTCTCCAGTATGTTTCACATCTCTCAACCATGGAGCCTCCCCACATGGTTTGTCTCGGCTGCTAGGAAATTCACAGTCTCACTAGCACCTCTTTCATTACTACTCATTCTGAGCTCTTCAGGATAGTCACACGTCCATATGCACCCCTAGGATTCTCTCATAGTCCTCGCTTCCAGCAATACCTATATTCAAACATTTAATAAATTCACATTTTTAGTTTATTCTCATTAGTTTTTATGTCTTAAACAAGAGCTTAAAACATCATAACCAAATCATATACACATTCATATTCATAAGCAAGAATTGCAAAATAATCCAATACTTATCTGTATTGTGTGTTTCCTCGTTGGTATATAGGATCCGGCTTTGCTTTGCAATCCTTGGGATCACCTATGGACTTGGATGTTAGGCCAACATGGAGGATGCTTCATAATATCCTTTTATACATATATCAAGCACAGTCAAGACAACCTTTAGTTGGGTTTATCAGACCGTCAACAATGACACATGCACTTATATCAACAATAAACGACCATTTCCAGGTCTCATTTCTGGTATTGAGCTCTAATTCCACTACCTTATATCACAGAAGAGACACTCCCTTCTATGAGTTGATAGTCCCTCAGGAATGTCTCCTTCTCTGTGTTCTTTAGAGAGACCACTCCCTTCTTTGAGTTGTCAGTCCCTCAGGAATGCCTCCTTCTATGTGCTCTTTAGTAGAAGGCTAGGATGAGCTCAAGACATTGTCCATTTGGTGTACAATACTAGGCTACATCTATTTAGCCAGACAACACAAGCAATATAAGCATATTTGTTAGCATTATTGCTCTAAAATTGTAACCACATTTCACACCATTCACTATCAAGTATTGAGACACGAGGAGTGCGTCCACTCCTTAGGGTGTAATCAATATTGAAAAACCCTTCCATGATTTGACATCGAAAAAGTGTGCACCCTTTTCTAGTGTGTGACATGTAGGTCCTATGCATACTCAAGCAATCATCCATAATGAAAAACAAAATCAAAACATGCTATGCATATAAAATTTAACAAATTGGCATCCATATTCTTAGCTAGGGTCACAGAACACTTTTCCATTTGCCGAGGCAGTATTCCTTTATTAAGGAGGAATGGGGGCTCCCTTCTCTGAGTTAACAGTCCCTTGGTTTTCCATCCCCACTCCTTTCACATTCCGTATCCACACATGTCTTACCGACATAATCTATACCATCTCACTCATGTTGCTTACCAAACATGCAATGTAGATGGGGCATTTCCAAAATACCCAATGGAGTTTTACCCAAAACCCATTTCCAAGGTAGGGAAAACCTTCCCATGAATTTTGGCTCCTACAAGCCATCACACATGATCTTCCTGCAGTGTATACCTTTGGCACATTCATCAAATAGCCAAATTGTCAATCATTATCTGATAATACAATCCAAATTGATTGTTCCATAACCAAGCAATGACATCATTAATTAAATTCAATAGGAATTTGCAACTCTGTCTACTATAGAAATTGATTTGCTTAGCAATGAGGTGATCCCCATTTGTGGCTCTCTTGTAAGCGGCATCACTATGCCCATTATGATTTTATGCTTACTAGCATAACATGAATACCTACTTACAATGCATCCTCCTAACACAATCTTATGCAAGCCAATAGTGATTAGTAGTTGTCAGCAATTTCTTAAATTCAAAATTCACAATTCAAATTTAACAACCAATTATGGATACAAACTATTTTCACAGCCATGAGACTCTTCTCATAAGGTTTGGCTCTTTCACATGGTAGATTCCGGCATTTGTCATGGTCTTACTTTAATTGCCATGCTCCAAACAATCTACCTAAAACCTGAACTTCAATTAGGTAGACACTTCGTAAGTCTTGATGTATATAACTTTTTCATTGCTACAACAATCACTGAGGAATTTTCAGGATTTATAAAATTCAAACACTTCCAGGTGTTAATCACATCAATATTACCAAAACTCATTTATTTCACACAATCATTATCATACTAAAATTTTCAAAATCACATCATTTATGCCAAAACGAAATGTTCAAATACTCTTTACTTCACAAGCGTATCATTGTACCACCTTGCCCTTCCATAGAGAATTTCCGGTAGCCAACCGATCATGACCACTCTCTTCATGCACTTACTACCCTGCATTCATAATATCTCTTGAAATGGTTCCATAATTGTCATCAATTCATCATTTCAACCATTATTTATTCATAATAGCTCATGCACTATCTCTATGTATTCATGCATTGCATCGCAACAGTTGCACCCATACTTATGTATGCCTATCTACAACATTCACTCATACTTTTCATATGCATCCATTCAATGCATAACTACAAGATTTATAAAATATTTTAATGCATAACCACTCAATGCTACCTTGAATTGATTCAGGAATACTATGCATTCAAGCATACCATGCATGGACTAACCATGACTACTTCGTATAGGATGCATGACTATAATCAACATCATCAATGCTTACTTTCCTTGGGCTACTAAGCTCATAACAACATAATACAGGCATAACATATTTCTATATGAATGCAGTATAAAATTCAAATACCCATATGGTATGAGACCTCTTGCTTTTACCACTCCATGCAATTGTCATAATTAAACTCTTACCTTCACGGGTCCTACTTACACCCTTGACATTACCAGTTTGGTTGGTTCTTTGCAAGAGATTGCAGAATTTGCTCACCAACTTTTGATTCTGGACTTGTTGCTTATCCATTTCTTCATAGGGTTGCTGGTCACATTCATCAGCATCAGCAACATACTCAATCATGTCCAGGTTGTCATTGGTTCTTCCACTAATGCCAACACCAATGCAATAATTATCATTAGTGGCGCATTATAAATGTATTACCAAAATGTAATATCTTATGCATGCTAGGAATATCCTCATATATTTCATGTAATAAACTTGTAATCATAATTAGCAAGATAGAGTTTTAAGGAAATTTCCCATTTCGAGTCCCTCATCCTTGTATGGAGATCCTTTTCCACACAATAGTTGGTTTGACTTCATGGTCTTGCTACCTCTAGGCAGGCAATTCTTGGATTTATCCATATTGACAGCAGCACTTTTCTCTTTCAAGAAATCACTAGCACTTTGCTGCTCCACACTCAAGTTGTGGTCTCTCCCTTGTTCCCTACTGGATAAGATTTCCAATGCCTATCCCCATGCTTCATTCTGACCTCAAGTGTGAAAACCACATGATTTCAAAATGATGGCAAAACACACCACTGAATTTTGGTCTGAAATGTGAACTTTAGCCACCTAGGATTTTTCTTCCTTTTCAGCCCTGTAATCTACTGACAGTCTGTTGAAAAATCCACTAAAAAACAGCTGGAACTTATTGAGAAACCCACTTTGAAAACTCAAAATTTCTTCTTCCCTACTGGGTCTCCTTCCAACTAAGTTTTCGACGTTTTGGCGGGCGAAAGCTCTAGTTTTCTCGGTTCTCATCGGTGACATGTTCATCTATTTCCTTTCGCTATATCGGGCTTGTAGTCATCTAACCTTCCAAACTCTATCGATGAGAAAATTGACTAACCGCTGCATTGGTTGTTGGATGATCTGAGCATCAGGTGGATAGCTGCCTATACTACCAAAACAATGGCCAATCAATCCTTTTAAGAGTTCTACGGATCATATCTTTGTCAGCGGTTGGAGCAACATCTCACTGTGGCACCAGACACTTAGTCCCCTAGACATCCACAATGGCGGTTCATCAATGTTGAAAACATTTTTCGATCGGTGATCAAAACTTCTAGTCGTCGAAATGATAATTCAACTGACAGTCGCAATTGCAAAATCCGAACGACTAAATCCTTTCGATGACACTCATCGACGGTTTCATCTACTAATCTTTTTCGACGCTTTCTGCACTTTGAGAATTTTTGGAAATTTTTCTTCCCTTGTCTGTCGCTGCGTTGGATTTCCAAACAACTAACTCTTGCCAAAACCTCTGGTTCTATTTATCGGCGATCCCATCTTCTATTCTCCCTCGATGTGTCGGTGGCTCAAACAAGAACTTTTTCCTGCTACATTGGCGATCTAAAACCAACTATCACGGCATCGGCAATCGAAGCATTTGTCTATCAGAAGGATAGTGCTCTAGACTTCTGCAACGGTGGTGTGCGAACCATTAACTTCTTTTGATGTCCATCAGTGACCCATAGCACTAACATTTTTCGATGGCCTACGATCCCATGCCTTAGAAATTTTTTCTTCTTGCATCGGCTCTTCCTTCAACTATTCGTCTGCGATTTCAACCACTATTCTTCTCCGATCGCCAATGATCTCATGCATTAGAAAAATTTTGGAAACGTTTTCTCCTTTGTATTCCACCGTGTCGGCTATTGGAGCAACTATCCGTCGGGTGGATAGTCCATTAAGTAGCCACAATAGTGGATGCATCATCAGCGGAACTTTGTCGATGTGTCATCGGTGATCCCTTTTTCTTAGTGGCATCTATCGCCAATGGTTTCCAACAATTAGGAAAAAATTTGAACTTTTATTGTCACTGCATCGGCTAATTCATCCTTTAATTCTCATCGATGCTTTGGAAATATTCGGCGGACCTTTGCTGGAACCACGGCTCCCGCTTCCACTAAGTTTTTCTAATGGCTGACGGACACTTAGGAAAATTCTTACAATTTTCTTCCTCCGTCATTGTAACATCGGTGAGTCGTTCTACTAAATTTTTCCATCACCGAGGTCTTCTGTATCGGACGGTCGTCAGACTATTCTATCCTCTATGTCGGAGGACCCTCGTATTTAGTCCTCTGATAGGCTGACAGTTCTAATACTAAGAGAAATTTCTCAAATTTCTCAAAATTCTCTTGTCATGCACAGATTCCTTCTAATTTCTACTAGGCAGAAGGCAACTTGCCTCTGCTAGCTAACCTATCATGGCCCATTTAGGCACATGCTATAACCTTTAGCTCTGATACCATTTTGTAATGTCCCCGATCCTCTGACTAGTGAAGAGGACGTTAATATCACCAAACATACGGAAAATAGCCCCATGAACATGAACAGGCCTATAATGCTGAAATAAAAATATTAAAACATAAAACATACTAAGATGCATAATCCTTCATATACATAGCGGAAGCAAACATACATTCAATCAAGCATGCCACATGTTCATTATATTCATTAATTAGTAATATAAATGTAGAGATGAAATATTTGAGAATACTTATCTTAAACAGGATTCATCTCGCAACCAGCTACGTCGCTACAACCTTCCACCCAACCATAGGCCAACGTTCTCATCAATCTCTTAGCAACACTACCACCTTTGAACTGGGCATGATTTTTGAAGGAATAAGCATCAAAGCAGGCTTACACATAGCCAATGTACACAAATCAGTGAAGCCCACACAGTAGGGTTTATTAGGCTGTCAAGGAGCTAGGAAAGGCTAAATGCTAAGCTGGTGGCATCAATGGAGAGAGAAGGATGCCTACACCAAAGTTAACCTGACTTATCCACACACCCAACACTAGGAATCAGTCCTTTCTCTGCTTCACAGTCCCTCGGGCCCTGACTTCCCTTTCCAATACTCTTCAAGGGTTGTGAAGAAGAAAGCCAGCAGTCTAGCTCTATCTGAGTGGCTCGAAACATGAGTTTTTTCAAGCATACCCAGCCTCTAATCCTACTCTCAATAGCCCAAATACCAACCACTGCATGACGTAGTAAAAAAAATAGTTCACAACTCCGTGAAGAAGGTAAAGATAACATGGTGACAACCCCAAACAAACAGGTGAAACACAGTTCAGGTCAAACAATGATTTAAACTTTTTCTTGGCCCTAGCATGGTCAAAACAACTCAAAAAAAATCCCAAAAGATGTTTGCAACCTCAGCAACCAAGAAGTAACCCAAAACCAGGGGAAGACAACAGCCCCAAACTCACAATGAGAATGATGGAAACATTACATAGTCCCAAAACAGGGGAGATGTACGATTCTCAATCTTGGACAAAGGAAAAACATAAATGCAGACCACAATCGATAAGGAGAACAAGCATGAAATTACACACCACATGTGGGGAAAAGACGGATTCCCAGCATTGACAGGGAAAGCATACACATAGCAGAATTGTGCCTCTCAGGCCACCTTCCAGCTCGCCGCATGAGATCAAAGTCCCCAACTCCTGTGTGAGGGAAACCATCCCATTTCCATCCATAGTCAGCAACGATGGGAAATAAAGATCCTTCCTCAATAATGAATCCATGGCATGCTTTCACAGCCGACAATGGTGGAGTGAAGAACCGACTCCCCTTCGTGAACAGGAGGAAACACAATCCCCAATATCCAAAGGAAGGACGAGACAATACACAGTTCGCAATGGGAAAATTGATCCTCTGTGTGCATGGAAGGAAGAACATAATCATAGACCAGAAATTGGCATCCGAGAAGAATAAGGAGAACACCTCAACAATGAATTGTAAACCCTTTTAACTCCTCCCTGCTTAAGGAAAATAAATAGTCAGTAGTGGGGAAAGTGGACCGAACGATCGACCATCGCGTCGTGGAGAGAGTGCAGGTGTGAGTGTAGTGGTTTCCTACTGGCCAATAGCTTCCCCCACTAACAACAGAATAACTAAGGTGGTCAACACATGGAAAAATCCCAATGGCCCCCAGGGGTTAGACAACCCCCCCTTAACCTTAGGAATTATGCCCTTTTTATTCAACATTGCACCGTCATAGTTGGCTCTAGGTTTATTTTAATTGATGTGCATATTTACAGGATGCGAAAACTATAATGTGTTGGATAGCATGATATACCATCAGCAACGATCCCTATTGCTGAAACATACACAACCAAATCGATGGTGGGGCTTTTGATTTTAGCTCCTCACCATGATTAATTACAATATGTACATCATGTACCTTTTAATGTAATCGGGGTCAAAACTGGGGACATCATAGATCAACTCATAGAGAAAGCACTAGCTTGACAACAAAAAGAATTTTTTTCCATTTGAATGATATTTTCGTGTGATTCTCCTTGACATCATGAGGATTATCGATGAGATCCAACTATGAAAAAATCAGTCCATTCAAAGTGCAAATGAACTTGGACATACTTACTCCAAAAGGAAAGATTGGCACAAATATGTAGAAAATTAGGTAAAACACTTGGAATCCTATTACTCTATGAACCAACTCTTAGAAGTAAAAAATATACCATTGCATCCTTAAATATGTCGACCTCTATGAACCGTTGGTGGGAGAACCTATCGACAAAGATGGAGAAAGACAGAGACCCCATGGATACGTGGGAGAAATTTTTTAAGTACGTTTGGAAGGATTTATACCTTCCCAAGTACATTGAACAATAGTATAACAAGTGGTATCATCTAAGGCGATAGAAAGACTAGTCTGTGAAGAGTTACTCTGATGAGTTCTATCGACTCATTGCGAGACTTGGTGTTCAATAAAAAGAGAAATTGCTTCTTTTGAGGTATGATAGTAGATTGTCCTCGTACATTCATCAAGTCCTAGATTTTTATATTATTAGTACACTTGCAAATGTATTGCATAATGCTAGTAATATTGAATCTAAAAATAAAGGAACAGAACGCTTTGTGACCAAGCCTATAGGTTGAACATCCGATAAGAAGTCACCAACTAACTCTGAAAAGTCAATACACACTTATCAACCAACCCCACCAAAGAAATACCATGGCAAGAATCACACTAAAAAATAAAAAAGGGAACGTAGAAAACAACCCCCTACCAGGAAATAGTTTGATTACCACAATTCATCATGGCATGATACATGTGAATGCAAGGCTGGAAATACATTTTTGGAAAAATTGTCGACCTTCGACTTGTTTGGAAAAACCCTCATAGTATATGACCCAAAAGAATCGATCACTCCTATATCCTAAACTATCTTTGACGAGCGGGGATGGGATTTCCTGTTCCATACATAGAAGTGGGTTCAAAAAAATCCATTGCATTTTATTATGGATAATGGAAGCTAGAAGAACTTTGTTCTTGAATATCTCATGAAGAAACTAGGTATTGACACCGCTCCACATCCTTAGCCTTATAATATCAGTTGGATGAAGGATGGACAAGAACAAAGGATCACCTGACAATGCAAAATCACCTACTTCATTAATCTTTTTGAAGATGAAGTACTATGTGAAGTGGCACTACTTTCCATAGTTGATCCCCTATTTGGGAATATATACTTATGGGATCAACATGGGAGTTCTCAGTCACAGCCTCAGAAGGTGATTGTCAAAATAGACAACCAATCTTATGGTATACCATAGTGACGACCTACACCAACGGTTGCAATGATATATGCTAAATAGACAAAAAAGTTCATCAACCATGCTTAGAGATTCACATTAATCATGATTAACTCAACATCCTAGGAATACTGGAGCAACTAGTTGACTCACCAACCAGTAGATCACTCGACAAAAATAGTAGATGGAAAATATTCTTAATGAATACTGGAATAGATTTCAAGAGCCATCCAGAGTACCTCTACATTGACATGTAAAAAACTCCATTGAACTTGTTCCTGGTTCTTCATTACCTAACACACATCTTTACAGAATATCCATTATTAAAAATGTAGAGATTCACAGACAAATTCAATATTTGATCAACAAAAGTCACATTTGACCCATATCCTCTCTTTTTGGAAGTTCAAACGTCTTTGATCCAAAGAAATATGGGACTTGGTGCATGTGCATCGACTATCGCGATCTCAATAATATTCTGGTAAAGAATATATACCATTTTCTAAGGATATATGAACTCATCAACTGTCCAAAAGTTGCTAAATTATTTACTAAGATTGACCTCATGTCCAAATATGATTAAATTTCAATCGATCCCACCAATGTATAGAAAATTTCTTTCAAAATCAAAGAAGGATTCTTTGAATGGTTAGTCATGCCTTTTGGCTTAACCATTGTACCCGTGACCTTCATGCAATATATGGATAGAATTCTTCGACCTTTCAAAATAAAGTATGTCATTTCTACCTAGACAATATCTTGATTTTTAGTCGATCATGGGAAGAACATCTCCAACATTTTCGATAATTCCTTGACACTCTTAGCAACATCGAATCTATTTGAACATGGACAAATGCTCATTTGTGATGAACGACATCAATTATTTTGGGTTTGTAATAGACTCTACAGGAATTCATGTCGATCTATACAAAGTACAAATCCTTGAATATTGGGCCATTCCTGAAAGAATTCATGAACTAAGAAGTTTTCTTGGTATCGCAAATTTTATCGATGATTCATACTCAACTTCAGTCACATAGCCTGGCCTTTGAATTAGTTGACTAAGAGAAATGGGAAAATTGTCTTGAAATGGATATCGATAAAACAAAAATATTTTGAGCACCTCAAACAAATTCACTATACTGCACCAGTACTTATTTTACTTGTATTGCATCAACCCTTTAAGATTGAGACTGACAAATCAAACTATGATCTAGGTGTAGTGATCAATCAGTCTGCTCACCCCACCGCTTTTCATTCTGAAACTTTCAACAAAATAGCCAGAAGGTATTTTTCGTATTAAAAGGAACTATATTCCATTGTGAAAACCCTTAATAAATGGAGACATTACATTCTTGGTAAGGAGATGAGCATTCTTACTGAACAAACTCCTTTACGATTTGCCCCATCTGAGTCACAAGTTCAAACAACGCGGCAACTCAAGTGGATTAATTACCTGCAACAATTTTAGTATCTAATTAAGTATTGGGAAGGTAAATTCAATGCCATAGTTAATTGTCTAAGTTGACCACCCGTTACTCTACCTTTTACAATAATGAGTATCCATGGATACGACATCACTACTTGGCCTCAATTGTATTCGGTAGACTACAAATTTTTTGGAATTTACCAACATCTTCAAACTGAGCTGTCGTATACTACCGACTATTTCCTAAAATATACCTTGCTATACAAGCTTGGGAAACTTTGTGTACCGATAGGTGAGAACCGACAAAAGCTCATATGGAACATTCACTACAACAAGAGTATAGGAAACTTTGTAGTAGTGAATACCCTTACCATCCTCCAAAAGTATTTTCATTGGCCTTGTTAACACCCAAAAATGGTTAACTACCTCATCTACCCCACTACATGGCTCATTTGTCCATCTGCCTACCATATTTCCCTGAAAATCCCACTAAAAAGCCTCCAAAAGGCATAAATGCCTCTAAAAGGCCATAAAACCATCTAAAAAGCCTCCAAAAGGCCTAAAATGCCTCCAAAAGGCCAAAAAAACCCCTTTTTCCTCCAAAAATGTCCGAAATTCCTCTAAAATAGCAAAATCCCCCAAAAGGGCAGAAAAAATATAAAATAATGAGGAAAAGGAGGAAAAAACCCTAAACAAGCTGCCCTAAACCATATGGCTTCCAAAACCATGGGCCAGCACTCCACCACTAAAAAACTATAAATAAGTGGTGGAGACCCCTCATTTCACATCCACAGTCATAAGCATCCTGCCTCTGCCGAAATTATTCTCGAAACCCTAGCTTACCATCAAGCTACTTTCACCATTGAGAACTCTTTTGGCCGATTTCCACCACCGGAAAAGGAAAAGAAGCAGCTTGGAGCTCGAAGCCACCGACATCGGACCAGCGCAACGGACTCCATCAACCTCCTCATTGGAGGTAACATCAATAAAAACCATTATTCATTTCTTTACTGTTTTTGCTTCATGTTATTCACTTTTTACTGCTTTAGCTTCAAGAACGTATTTAGATTAATCTTTTGTTTCATTTTATCTTTATTTAATTCATACACATCATTGAACTGCTACTAAGGATTCCAGATTCCTTAGTAGGTGCTCATCAGCACAAGCTAGGGTGAAAACCCTAGCTACAGTTTTGGCGACTCTATTGTCTTTTTTAGTTTATTTTTCCATACTGTACTTTCGGCTGTCGTTTTCGGCCGCCGGAAACCGCACTTTTTTCTTCCGCAGTCGCGGCCCGACCGCGCATTTCCGGCCCTAACCTGCGACCAGATCGCCGCTGTCGGCCTTTTTCCTGCGTCCTGGACGCGTCTTTGAACTTTCCCAGTTGCGCCCCGACCGCGTTTTTTCAGCCCACAATCGCGATTCGACCGTGCCTTTTCATTACACAGCCGCGCTCCGACCGCAGCTATCAGACAGAAACCCGCGACCTAGACCGCGCCTGTTCATTACACAGCCGCGCTCCGACCGCAGCTGTCAGACAGAAACCCGCGACCTAGACCGCGCCTGTTCACTCCAAACCCGCGGTCCGACCGCGTCTGTCGGCCTCAAA
>LPNX010652267.1:117780-232524 GCA_001517045.1 Pseudotsuga menziesii
TTTTTGCTTCATGTTATTCACTTTTTACTGCTTTAGCTTCAAGAACGTATTTAGATTAATCTTTTGTTTCAGTTTATCTTTATTTAATTCATACACATCATTGAACTGCTACTAAGGATTCCAGATTCCTTAGTAGGTGCTCATCAGCACAAGCTAGGGTGAAAACCCTAGCTACAGGCCTTCACTCAAATATGCCGTCAATAGGTATATTCGATCATGTGTCGTTGTGTCATTGCTAAATCGTTGAATCAACGACAAGATTTTTACACGCCTTTGTCAATTCCTAGTAAAGCATGGGAATCTATTTCTATGGACTATTTGAAGGGATATCCTACTATTGAACATTACCATGATGCGATCTTAGTAGTAGTCAACATATTTTCCAAGATGGTTATTCTCACTCCATGCAAGAAGACTACAATGGCACAACAAATTGCCTATCTCTTCTTCAAACATGTATGGAAACATTATGGGTTACTGATGACCATAATTTCCATTAGAGATGCCATATTTTCTAGCATATTTTTGAAGAATATTTGGAAATAACTCGACACAAGACTCTCCTTATCGATAACTTTCCATCCACAACACTGTGAATCACTTAGTAGTACAACTGATCCACCTGTACAAACACAAGAATCATCGGACATGGGATTCAAGTCTCCAATATATACAACACAATTACAATTGTTCTCAACATAGATATACATGAAATAGTTCATTTGATATCTTTTATGGATTTTAACCCTCAACGCCCATCGCCTTGATTAGTTCATCGACACAGTCGAACAAAACCAAATATGACCAACGAGAAGTTGAAAAATAATTGAAGTTTCGATATCAAATCTATAACATCTAGAAACCAACACAAAAAATGTTGTAATGACCTAATGTGAAAGCTATTTCTCGAAATGATAATCATTGTATTACTCATTCATTTCAAATTGAGGATCAGGTCTAGTTGCATCTCAAGAAGGAACAATTCACTTGTCCATATAGGAATTTAAATCCTTTGCAATATGGTGCACACAATAATCTTAATAAGAGCGGAGAAAATTATTTCCATCTCAACATTCCTTCCTGTTCTGGGTCTGCATCTAGTATTTAATGTGGATCTACTTCGATAATACCATGCACCACTATTGGAACATAATTACTTGTAGAGAACAACACTCGAATACATCCATCCATATGTTTAGGATCCTATTCCTTGAAACACCATTATGGGATGATTCATATTCCATACAAGGATGAACACAATTCCCTTGTTTCAGGTGGCTAAAGCTAGAGAACTCCCAACACAAGGAAAATTGTACTATTCTACTAAACTCACTAACGTGTTTCCTTATATGTATGAGAAAACAATGGGGAACATTGTTTCTTAATGAAGGATGTACGATCCATGTAGTAGTTGGTATTTTTTTCGACTTCGACATGTTAAACATCACATTTGACAAGTCCGAACCTTGACACGAACTTGACATGCATCATTGACACCAACAATTGACACAATTATGACATCTTGTCTCTCTTTCTTATAGTCGTATGTAACGGTTTAACATCTGAACCATTCCAACTTCTCTTGTAGCTAAACGTAACAAGAAAACAATCAAAGCATTCTCAGCACTCTATTTAAGCATGCACATTATTGTATTATACAATAAGAGTAATGGGTATAATGTGGCAGTAATGAAGTAACAAAGGTTGTTTTGAATTCTTTCATTTTGTTTGTGTGTATGTTTTGTGTGTGTAGTTTATTATTTGCTTTACTTATCCGTAATATGCTTCCTCCATAACAATAATCAATTCATTCAATCGAACTATTGTCTTGGTCATGCTACTGGGAACATAGAACATAACTACCCACATGATCAGACCAATTTTATGCATGTGTGGATCTATTTCAACACCGAAGGCGGTTTAGTTGTCTCATCGTGCTGATCATGAAGTGTATTGAGAAGAGAGTGATGAACTTTATGAAGCTACCTAATTTTTGTTGTAATTTTTAGGTATGGAGATCCCCATGTCATGTTCTAGTACTATTAGGGGATCTTCTGTGGATATCCTTCCTAATATACCTATTGTCGAGGACATACCATGGGTTGTTTCGCTACTTCTCTTTGTCAATATATCAAGGAAGAAATGAATGGTAGACTAGATAGTTTTTCTTGAGCAGAGATTTAATTCTACCCATGATGTTGAAGCTTGACAGTATGGTCCAATGACCATACTTCCACGATATATTACACCTAGGAAATATGATGTTCCACATGTCTTCATTAGAAATAATTCCAAGTATCCACTAGTAAATCTAGTCATTCCAAAAGGAGTTCATGTGACGGGGAACATACTAGCTAATCTAAACAAATTGTCATTCTCTGACCATGACTTCAGGAAGTTGCCTAACCTTCACATGTCAAAGTATATGATATCAATGTAGCTAGTGGAAGGAAAGCCTATTCATTTGATCCTAGTTGATTGAGATTGTGGATTATAGAATTTGGGAATTTTGTCACTTTTGTATATGACCCATTTTCGATAAATTGTTGAAGTTAATACATGCATAAAGGAGCTATTGGTTTTTTTCCATGGGGGTTGTATCTAGTTGGATACCAAGATATCCATTGATGTCGACCTAATAGCTATTATTACAAGGTTACCTTCGACAAGGGTTAATCTAGCACCATTATTTGCTGACAAGGAGTAGAAAAATTTCTTGTTACTCAGATGAAGGAGAAGTATAATCTTACATGAGATAAGAGGGGATTTGATATAGCCATTATTAATGATCAGGGTGTCATATTTGCAGCAAAAGTATTTTTGAGCAAGTTAATATGGAAGATGCGACCAAACTAGTGCACTATTTGTACCATCACCGTAGCAGAGCAATGTTTTGTGGGATTTCAAATGAATTGGGAAACATTTATGCTTAATGAGTTATCGACTGATGCTATTGATGGACAGGATAGAGGTACACTTTTTACTTGTTCCTAGTTACTCATAATTTCCTTTGTTGCATGGGAAGAACCATCTAATTACCAAGGGATGGAAGTGAATGTCCTGTATCACAAAGCTTGTTACCAAAATATATGGTTCAATGATAATCATCGACGACAATAGTAGAACAATATTGCATTTTATCTGCATGTTGATGCATTAAGGAATATTATTGATTCAGGAAATTTTCAATGATATAGGAATATCATCAATTTCACTGAAGGGGATCACTATCTATTTCTTCAGCCAAGATGGGATCGCCACCACCAATGGTTAACTATTGTGTTCCAGTTATCAATGGAAGAAATTTATACCATGGTTCAGGAATGGCTAGAGGATTGGAAGAATCCTATCGTAGACGATCAATTGGTTGTTGAAACTAAGCCTTGATAAGATGGTACACCAAGGACCAAGCGAGGGGGTCCACCATAAGAATACAACCCACAGATCTATCACCATGATAGTGACGAAGATTCAAGAAATACTTAGGCAGATTCATATTTGGGAGGTAAGCGGAAATCTATTGACATGGAGAAAAAGGGAAGAAACAAGAAAAATGTCGTAAGGGACTCCACATATGTTGTTCTAACTCATGATGATTATAACATGTTGGCCAATAGAATGGTTGATGTTATGGATGAAATGTTTCAAAATATTGACAACCATTACATTGAATGCTTTGAGGAGTTACTCACCTGCTTCAAACTATTTGTAAAGATGTTAAAGAAGTAAGAGTCACGGTCAGTAAGAAGTTGATGCAGTCATAAGAAACTGGTGCCTCTTATGATCATCCAAATGAAGTCCAAATATCACAACATCCTAGTAAGGCCTAGGTGGTACCCAAAGCACTCTATTTAGGCATGAAGGAGCTGAAAAATACTATACATGATATTGCTTATGTCAAGGTAGAGATGTCTACTCTACCAATGTTCATACTACACAACATTAAGCAGGAAGTAGTTGAGGAAATCAAAGCATTGAAGCATGCAGTGTGCAATTAGTTGAAGAAGTAAAAGGTCATTGTGTCTTATTGAAAATTCAACTAGAAGATAAGGAAAATAAAAGACATAAGTGGCACCTGGATAGGTAGATACTATAGAAAGTTGTTTCTATGGCTTTCCAGTAAGTTCTAGAGGTCGGGGTCACACCTAAAATGATTTTTGAAGCTTGTGTCTAAAAATTAGGGGAATTTCCTAGTGTCTTTCACCAAAATATTATTGATTCAAAAGCTCAAATTATCCCTAGTACACCTCCTAAAGTATTGGAAGACCGACAGAAGAAGGTTTATAATATATATGACATATTCAGGAGGCCAAGGATCTTTGTGCTAAGGAATATTAGCAGGTTTCCAAGGAATGAGAGGACTTAATGGATGACATGTATCTAGAAGATAAAATAAATATGTTATAATAATCAACCCATAGTTAGCTACCTTAGACATTAGTTAATCGATTTTTGTCTTATTTGCCTAGTTTCCATATTCCACTCTATGCAAGTTGTCCTCCACATGTCCTAGATGGTAAAAATTTCTAAAATTGAGTCATGGAGCACTTAGGAAACCTCTTGGAGTCAATCATTCTTTATTCCTAAACCTCCCTAGTGCATATCATCTTTTTCTTCTTTATTGTTGCTTTTACTGAGTTTTAAGGCAATTGGTAAAGTATGACTAGGTGAAGTTGACTTGTTTTTTGCCCTCATCATCCTCCTCTCTTTTACCCTAATAAAAGCATGTATGAGTTGTAATTACATCACCTATTATATTTCCTAATTTATTTTTCCATATCGTGAGCTCCTAGGCAGATTTGGAAATTGCTTTATGCACCTATGGGGGATTTGACTAGATTTAGTAAGCCTGCTTTTGACTAATTCGAATGGAATCCCAATGCATTTGAATATATCATGTAATTATTTATTGTGGCAACATATGACTTCATAATGTTGGATATTGTACACTTATTCAATACACATTAGTGTTATGCTCCATATTCAGTCTCCTTTATGTGTAATTTACATGTGTAATTGGCAATTTTTGTGAGTGTAATTGTTCTAACACCTGGGTTCAATTTCCACATGGTATTATATCCTTTATAGATCAATTTATATCCTTCCATATTAGTATTGTAGGTTCAAAATAATTGAATGGGAGCATTCTACTAACTGAAGGGACAATTTTTGAGCTATGGATCAATCTCAGAAGATCATCTTGAATCCATTTAATGTATTTGAATGGAAAGCAAATATGGAAATAATTTTGAGAGAGAAATGCCTTCATAGAGTGACTATGGAAATATAAGCAGATCCCAATGTAGTTGTAGATAAAATTAAATGGCACAACATGAGGGATGAGGCCTATGGTCTCCTGTGTTTGAGCATATCCAAAGACCTCCTTTTCTGTCTTGATGGATTGACATAAGCAAATGAAGTATGGGAGAATATTGTTTATATTTTTGGTAAAACATATGAGATGAGAGGACATCAAATTAATAATGAATTGATCTCCTTGAATCTTAGCAGCTTCGAATCCCTACAACTCTACTTTTCCAAGTTTAAAGCCTTTGTTTTGTAGCTAAAACAGTGTGGAATTGAAAAGAAGGAGGAACAACTGGTTTTGGCCATACTCTCGAAGCTTGGCCCTGACTACTCAGTGTTTGTTTCAACCTTCCATGCCACCAAGTTGACAGCTCGAGCCTGGAAGATGCCTAAACTTGCACAGTTCATGGAATCTCTCACACAAGAACAAGATAAACTGGTGATGATGGGCACCATCAAACCTTCCAAAGACCAAGCTCTGGTTGCTGGAGATTCGAGGGTGGATTCAAAAGGTAAGAAGAAATATAAGAAGCCACCTGAGAAAAAGAGAGACAAGAACAAGTCTCCAGAGGAGCCCCAAGGTTCCAAGAAGAACCCCCAGAAGAAGAAGAACAAATGAGAAATGAGCAAGTGTGCACACTGCTGTAAGGGAAATCATCTTGAAAGCTCCTGCATGAAGAATAAAATTGACATGCTGACCCAACTCCTGGAGAAGAATGGCATCTCCCTTGTTGATAGCTCAAAGAAGAGGGAAGGAGGATCAAATTCAGAACACAGAGAGAGAGCTCATGCATTGGTTTCTGCCACATCAAGCTTACCTAGTTTGATCATTGATTCTGGAGCTTCATGAAATATGGTTTCAACCAAGGAGGCATTCACCTCACTTGACACGTTGAAAGTTCCACCAATAGTACTGGGAGATGACTCTCTCACTGAAAGTTTGGGAAAAGGGAGGATTGATCTTGACCATGGTAAGTTCAGCAATGTATTGTATGTTCCAGGTCTTTCCTCGAACCTGTTGTCAGTGTATCAGATGAACCACACAGGGTCTTCAAAGAAGGTCATATTCTCCCCTGATGAAGTTGAGATCACAGAGATATCAAGTGGTAAAGTCATTGCAAAAGGAGTTGCAAATCACACTTCGAAGGTATACATGTTCTCACATTTCCTACCCTACTCAAACCCTGTTGCTCTTCTGATTCATGCTAATGAGGCAAGCAAGATTTGGCATGAAATATGTGGGCATATTAACTATAAGTATCTTTCTGATCTTAGTGAAAAATAAATGGTCATAGGGTTACCAAATATTAAGTTTTCCAAAGGAATATGTCAATGTTGCATCTTAGGAAAACACCCAAAGCATAAATTTGAGAAAACTAGTCATAAGAGAACCTCTGCACCTCTTGAGGTGATCCACAGTGATGTTGCTGGCCCATTTCCTCATATGTCAGTGATTAAAGCCAAATATGCATTGACATTCATAGATGACTTTTCCAGGTACTGCTGGGTTTACTTCTTGAAGCATAAGCCTAAACTTTTTGGCCTTTTCAAAGTCTTTAAGGCTTTGGTTGAAAACCAATCTGGGAGGAAACTCAAGGTCCTCAGATATGACAATGGTGGTGAGTATGTCATGTCTAAGTTCATTCAATATTTTGCATATGCAGGTATTCATATGTAGCATTATATCCCTTACACACGACAACAAAATGGTGTTACTGAGAGGAAGAACAGATCATTGAAAGAGATGGAAACCTGCATGATGGAGGCTAAGAATTTGCCACCAAAGTTTTGGGCCAAAGCTATAAAATGTGCAGCCTGTATCCAGAATAGGGTGCCTCATAAATAGCTTGATGGTATGACTCCTTTCGAAGCATGGAGTGGGCACAAGCTAGATGTGACCCATTTCAGGATTTTTGGCTCAAGGGCTTGGCCTAGAATTCCAACAGAAAAGAGGAAGGCTTTGCAGCCCCAAATCCAAGAGTGTATATTTGTTGGGTACTATGAATATTCAAAAGGGTACAAGCTGATCAATTTGAGCACAAACAAATCCTTCATTGAAAGGAGTGTTCAGTTCCAAGAAGAGCCTTTAGCAGCAGTTGAAGTTGGAGAGTCTTCTTCAGCACCAAAACCACTGAATGTAAGTGAAGAGATAAATGAGTTTGCTGATTCTGATATTTCTGATAATTATGATTTAATTGCAGATCCTAACAGTCCTACAATACTAAAATGGGTAGCAAATACCATTCATGCAGCTGGGGAACTAGCTGGAAATCCTAGTGATTCTAGGAGGACTAGATCTCTGTTTGAGAGTGCCCTGTGTATGAAAGACCCTTTGTTTGTAGAGAAATGATATATTATGGTTGAATCAAACCCATATACATATTAATATGCAGCACATGATCCAATATAACAAACATCCATGAAAGAAGAATTCAGCTCACTCCAGAAGAACAACACTTGGGAGCTGGTTGATCTTCCCCCGGGGAGGAAGCTAGTTCAATGTAAGTGGGTTTTCAAAACTAAGGTTTATGCTGATGGTTCACCTTTGAAATATAAGGCAATATTTGTAGCCAAGGGATACTCACAAGTACATGGTATAGACTACAATGAGACCTTTGCACCAGTGGCAAAGATGGACTCCATCAGGCTAGCCTTAACCATTGCAGCTTCGAAGCAGTGGGAGGTACATCACATGGATGTGAAGTGTCCTTTCATGAATGGAGATATTAAATAATATATTTACATGAATCATCCTCAAGTATTTGTTACTAATCCATATCTTGTGTGTAGGCTAAAAAAGTCATTGTATGGGCTTAAGCAAGCCCAAGGGCTTGGCATGCCAAGATTGATGGATTTCTGCTATCATTGAGTTTTGTTCAATGCAAGTATGATCCTAATGTTTATTTGAAGATTATTCATGGTTCTTTTATGATTATTTTCTTGTATGTGGATGACCTTCTCATTACAGGAAGCTCAAAGGATGAAATTGCCTCCTTGAAGGATGCAATGAACCATGCATTTTCTATGACTTATTTGGGGTTATTGAGACAATTCTTGGGTCTCAAGATTTCTCAAACCAAACATGGAATAAAAGTACATAAGTCCAAGTATTATTTGGATATTCTGAACAATTTCAACATGAAATATTGCAAGCCAAGAAAGACTCCCTTCCTTTCAAGAATTAAGCTTGAAGAAGCAGGTTCTTATCCTATGGTAAATAATACACTGTATAGGAAACTGATTGGGTGTTTGTTGTACCTTACACATACTCGACCTGATATTTATTATGAAGTAAGTGTGGCTTCAATATACATGGATCAGCCTCATGAGATCGATTGGAGAGCATCCAAAAGGATCCTTAACTTTGTTCAGGGAACAAGGACTCATGGGATCTTCTACAAAGCTAAATCTGATATTGATTTGATTGGGTTTACTGACAGTGATTGGGAAGGTAAAGACATAGATCGAAAGTCAACATCAGGATATGTGTTCATGCTTGCTGAAGGACCAATCAGCTGGTCAAATAAGAAACAGAGTGCCATTGCACTCTCATCTACAGAAGGAGAGTACAGAGGAGTTGTAAATGCAGCAACTCAATGTCTATGGTTGCAGGGGTTACCTGGTGAGTGTGGCTTCAAATAAGAATACTCAACTACTATCTATTGTGATAATAAGAGTACCATTCAAATCTATAATGATCCAGTTCAGAGACAGATAACCAAACACATTGAGATCCATATGTACTACATCAGACAGCTTGTGCATGATGGCACCGTTCACCTACTCTTCTGTTCATCTTCAGAACAAGTAGCCAACATCTTAACCAAAGTTTTTTGTGAGAATACTTTCAGCAATCTCAAATCACTGCTGGGGATTTCTGATCATGATGTGAAGCATGATTGATGACAATATTTTCAAATTTTGTTTTACTGTCCATGTTTAAGGGAGGATTTTTCCCACTCGGTTTTGCCTCTTTCCTTGTTTAAATGAACATGCAGTATGTAAAGGGTGACTAAGCCTTGTTGCTAGGCCCTATAATTTTTTGATATTTTACTCATAATTCAGGATTAAGGGGGGGTTTTAGAATAGTCAACCGATAGTTATCTACCTTAGACATTAATTAATCCATTTTTGTCTTATTTGCCTAGTTTCCATATTCCATTCTATGCAAGTTGTCCTCCACATGTTCTAGATAGTAAAACTTGCTAAAACTGATTCATGGAGTGCTTGGGAAACCTCTTGGAATCAATTCTACTTTATTCATGAACCTCCCTAGCGCATATCTACTTTTTCTTCTTTATTGCTACTTTTACTGAGTTTTAAGGCAATTGGAAAAGTATGACTAGGTGAAGTTGACTTGTTTTTGGCCCTCATCCTCCTCCTCTCTTTCCTCCTAATAAAAGTATGTATGATTTTTCCTTCCATCACCTATTAGCTTGCCTAATTTATTTTTCCAATTCGTGAGCTCCTAGGAATATTTGGAAACTACTTTATGCACCTATGGGGGATTTGAGTAGATTTAGTAGGCCTGCTTTTGACTAATTTGAATGGAATCCCAATGGATTAAAATATCTCATGTAATTATTTATTGTGGCAGCCTATGACTTCACAAGGTTGGCTATTTTACACTTACTCAATACAGATTAGTGTTCTGCTCCATATTCAGTCTCCTTTGTGTGTAATTTCCATGTTTAATTGGCAATTTTTGTGAGTGTAAGAGTTCTAACACCTGAGTTAAATTTCAACAAAAAATACTTCATGCAAAAAAGGAAAGTTTGGATGATTAATGAACCTCATTGAAATCCCTACCACCAATTTAGAAGGAGAGTAAGGAGGTAGAGGTTAAAGTATTACAACAACATGTAGAAAAACTATGGGCGCAGTAAAAAAGAAGAACAGATCATGTCGTGGAGCTTGAATAATAGGAAAAGTATGTGACTTACACTATTCATCTACTATATGTTGAGGTCAAGCACATCTTAAATGCAATTTTAGTGGATGTTGCAGAACATTTCAGTTCTTAAATTATCGAAGCGGTCACGAAGGTTAAAGCGGATTTTCAGGGACAATCTGAAGAAGTGATGAAGATATTTGAATATTTTCAAGATAAGTTGACAACAATAGTAGTTTCCATATGAAGTCACTTGGGATGAGCCACGTGTGAGTGTTAAGGTCCTATTGGCCCTAGGTATTTTTTGTTAATTTTGGTGTTTAAGTTTTGTAACCTAGTCAAGCTCTGAATGGGTCTACATCGGAGTGGTTGTTGAATTCATAAAATCTGAAATTTTGGGCAGAATTTGGGGGAGAAGTAAATATATTGATGTTTATTGATGGAAAAGTGAGCGATTTAGCCAGAAAGTGTATCGATTTTTGGTGTAGTGTGAAGGGGATGTAAATTCGTCCAGTAGATCCTATAAAAATGTAATGGGTTGGTATTTTTGAGGTTGGTTGAAGTCAATTTTTGAACAACCAATTTTTGCAATGGTGATAGAATTATTTGGTATTGTTATGTCGAAGATGAGTAAGAGTCATGAGTATGTTGTCAATATGGAAGTTGTGTGCACACACTAAATGTATTGGGGATTGTGGAGGAATTTATGTAGGATGTGTGGGTAGAAAAATGTGTTCGAACTATGACTCATGCTAATGAACGAGTGTTTTTCTAGTTTTTCCCATATTGGGTTTCCACTTTAAAATTCTTTTGTCAAATGGTGTATGATGAATGTGTGTGTTGTTTTGTGTAATTCCGTGACCTGTGACAATGTGTTAATTTCTAAATATATAATTAGATCAAATGGGTTTTATCATTATCTTTAACATATATAACGTTAAATTTTTATCATTCAAGCTAGCATTATGATCTTAGGATCTTTAACTGAGAGAATAACATGCATATCAAGAAAACACAAGAGACAAGAGAAACAAAGACTTTTCCTTGGGGAAACTATAAAGGAGAAAACCCCGCAACTTCCTCAGAGATAGAATGAACACCAAAATTAAAACCCAAAAACATAAAGATGATCTCCCGACAGCAGTAGTCTCTCTCTCTGATCCCTGTGTTTTCTCTCTCACTCATGCACCCCAATGAGTGAGTGTGTGTGATAAATAGAGAGGCTCACTCTCTATTTATATTCTTTCGTTCACTTCAAACCCACTCCAACATGTCGGCCTCACTTAACAATTAATTACTAGAGATGACATCTCTAGGAGTGTCTAATAACCCTAGTGCCCCACAACTTGTGGGGACTTTTCCTCCTCCAACCAACAAGGAGGTTTATCCTTAACACAACGATGGGGACTATTGCCACAAATTACAGTGACTCACCTAGGGTCAACTTCTATAGGATAGTCTAATAACCCTGGGGCCCCACAATTGCGAGGAATTTAACCCTTGACCAATAGGAGGGTTACCCACAATGACTTGACATGACTTGTTTACATTATAGAAACTCCCGATACAAACATCGGGGCATGAAATGACTCAAATACATTACAGACACATCCGAGAATAAACATTGGGGCACAATACATAAGATATATGGATGAATGCATTCCGAAGTTACAAATACATCAACACTCCCTATTAACTAGGAGTGTATTCACTCGACACAATTTATCAGCACAAGTCTTCTTCTCTGTATCAATTGGATCATCATCAAGTTCTTGTCATATTCATCTACAAGTCATCTTCATCTTCAAGTCATCTTCATCATCGGATTTGGGTCATCACTCAATCTGGATCGTCATCAGTGGATCTAGATCAGCACTCGATCTAGATCATCATTGGAAATCATCACTGGATCTGGATCATCACTCGATATGGATCATCACTAGACATCATCACTAGATCTAGATCATCCCTACTGTATCATCATCACTAGATCATCACAGGTGCTATCTCATGATTCTTCTCGTCACAGGAAGTTCTATAGAGCCATCCCTTTTTCATGCTAGTTGTAGGCCTAGCCTCCATGTAGGTCTTCTTCAGCGCTTATATCTATCCCTAAGTCAGAATGGCCCACCCAACACTTACATCTGACCATGAGAGGAACACATCCAACACCATGTCAGAAACACACGCCCAACACTCACATCTGACCATGCAGAAATACATCCCACAACCCTGTCATAAAGGCCCAGCACTCACATTCACCAGCATGATAGGACACAACTACTATCATATGTGAAAAACATCAGCACTTACAACCAACAGCATGATAGGACACAACTACTATCATATGTGGAAAGGCACAACACTGCCATCCACCGGCATGATAGGACACACCTACGATCATCTGTGGAAAGGAATAGTGCTTACATCTTACCATGGAAGGAAATTAATCCTCTAACCATGTCAGAAGGGAACTCAGTCCCTAACTGACAGTTCCTAGTAACTGACCAGGTGCCTCCATTCTCATAGAGAATGGAAATAGCCCTTATATATGATCAAGTGGGAACACATCCCTCAATCACATCAGAATGGCCATGTGCTCACATCTGATCATGTGAGAACATATCTCATAGTCACATTAGAATGGCCCTCAGTCCTAGACTGACTATTCCCGGTAACTGACCTGGAACCTCCATTCCAAGAATGGAAATAGCCCTTATATCTGATCATGTAGGAACCAATCCTATAGTCATATCAGAATGGCTCAGCACTCATATCTGACATTGAAGGAACCAATCTTGTCACCATGACAGAATGGCTCAGCCCTTACATCTGACCATGGAAGGAACCAATCCTCTCACCATTTCAGAATGTCTCACAGAATCATCACTTCCCCTTGGAAGGGACCTCGATCTAGAGAACACCAATATTCTCCCTGAAGTACTCAAACTTCACTCTAGCTAATGGTTTCCTCAACACATCAGCTATCTGTTCATCCCTCACAACATACTGGAGCTTCATTTCTCCCCTCTACACCATGTCCCTGATATAGTGATACTTGATCTCGATATGCTTCGACTTGTCATGGAACACTGAGTTCTTCGACAACTTCACACAACTTTGGTTGTCACAATATATATAAGTAGCATCTAACTGGAGATCAAATAAATCATATAGTATCTTCCTCAACCATATTACCTCACAACTATCTGAACAAGTTGTGACATACTCTACTTCAGCTGTACTCAGTGCCACACATGATTTCTTCTTGCTAAACCAAGAGATCACACATGATCCCATACTGAAGCAACACCCTGAAGTGCTCTTCCTATCGATGGCACTACCTGCCCAATCTGAATCAACATAACCCTCTAGGTTAATATTCTTATTTGCCTCATACTTGAGCCCATAATAAACTGTACCCTTCAGGTACCTCAGAATATGCTTTGCAGCAATCAAGTGAACATGTCTCGGATCTGTCAAGAACTGTCTCAAGGTGTTCACAAGAAAGCAAATATTTGGTCTCATGTTCGTCAGGTACATCAAGGACCCAATCATCTGACGATACATCATGGCATCAATCGCATCTGATGAAGCATCACTCAATAGATTCATGTTCAATGCCATAGGTGTGGTCACGAACTTGCATTCCATCATCCTGAACCTCTTACAGATCTCTACTGCATACTTCCCTTGTTCGAGGAAGATTCCATCTGCATTCTGCCACACCTCCATTCCTAGAAAATAGTGCATCGACACATAAGAGGAGCATCACTGGTCTTCCACCTTCAACCTTCAAGCAAAGGTTGGAATCCACTTTACTCTCAGTAAAGCCTATATTCATCAGTAATCTATCCATCCTGTCATACCATGTTGAACCTCGGGATCTTTTGCAGTCACTCCCTCTGAAGCATCATACTCCCTCTATATTACGTACTCTAAGCAATGAAACATTCTTTGCTGGAGTGAGAAGTAGCTTCCTCTGCTACTAATATTCTATGTATCCATCTAGGGTCACTGGATACCAAGATCCTCTATCTTTGAAAGTGTTCTTCTTGCACCCATCTATTAGCTTGTCATCCTTTATCAACCTTGTAGCAAAGGTTCATATCTTCATCAAGCTCCTCAAGTATTTGTTATCCCATGGGTGTCTACTGAGCTCTTACAAGTCCTTCTTTCATTTGCACACATGATTCTTCCTGTCATGTGTCTCAACTCCTACTGGCTGCAAATGTCCCTTTGTAGTTTATGCCTTCTTTTTGTGCTATGAATCTTGCCTTGTATCCCATGATGTTTCCATCTACTACATGATGGAACTACGAACTTCCCTTCACATATCGATACTGGATCCTAGACATTATTCTTCTTGAACTATTCTTTCCTTTCTTCTTGGTTACTTCTTCATAGCTGGAAGGTTCTACGTCAATGATGTCGCTGCATTCATCATTTATTCTTTATTTGTCATCACTTGTTCTTCGAAACAAGTCTCATCCTTCTTTGCTTGTAGGTGATTTTACGCGATCTTTCCTACAAGTCAAATGCATTAGTTGTATGGTTAGAAACATTTCATAAAGTATATTCATAATGAAAAATTTATTTTGCATCAATATATATGATTATGTAACTATTTTAGCCAATACAACATTCATCCATATCTCATGGAAACTTTTCTAGATGCCTTCCATCTCTACCACAACAACATTTCAGATTGTGCACTAATCCAATATGTCAGCAAACAGGTTTCATTCTAGATAAGTAGCAATGGAGAATTGTATAAAACCATGAGCTACTTACCCATCTCATGCATATTAGTAGTATATTGTCATTAATGCAAACATTCTATCATGCATAATACATTAACTGAATATAAACAAATGCATAACAAAACAATATCATGAAATGACAATTGAATACTTATCTTTATTTGCTTCATGGGTAGACTCCTTCTTGAGTCTTCAGCTTCATTGTCTTCTCCATTCATAATATAATTGTTTCTTATCCAAATTCTAAGATGGATAAGAAGTTCTTCAAGAGTTGAGTTCTTCATATTCCTCATTGCTTGAGGGATCTTCTTTGGATTGTAAGAGCTTGATCTTCAGTTGCTCCCATTTTCTTTTCTCTTATTATGAGTTGAGCTTCTTCTTCTTCCCAGAGTCTGTTGAAGGTAATCACTTCTTTTTGGCACACATTCATCGCATGAATGAGTCCCGTGATCCTAGGAGGCCATTAAAGGTGGCTATCACCACTTCTACATTCTCCACCTCTTCTTCTACTGTTACAAGTTGTTATTTGATTTGAGAGACCCTTGTAAAGTATGACTACATGGTCTCTGCATTCTGGATCTTCACATTTTTGAACTGGTTTCTTAAGGTCATATTCCGATTTATTTTCTTCCCTTCAAATATATTGGTGAAGGAATCAAACATCTCTTTCGGTATCTTTAAGGAAGACACTTGCAGTACAAGTTGATTCGTGATTGAATCAACAATGATCTTCTTGGCCTTGACTAAGTTCTTCTTGTGTAAGGCTTTGAGCCTCATCTCCCTCTAGAACTGGAACCTCTCTACTCATGTAGATGTCCAATTCATTTTATTCAGAGAGATCATATGCTTCCATGCTTGGAATTTGTCAACTTCATCAAGCTGATGTGATAGATCACTTTGAAATGAGAACCTCAAATGAAAATAGCAAAAGATGGTGTCCATCCTGGTTCCATAGCTGGCTGATCTAGGGTTTGTCATAGAAACCCTAATTTTCAAAACTTGGAATCTTTCAAATCTGATTGGATATAAAGATATATCTCTTCAAGGAAAGCTGTCCAATGTACTCCTTTTTTAAAAATAGTTGAGGGAAGCTCCTGGAACAGGAATCCCTAGTTTTCCAATTTCTTCTACAGAAATTCCTAATGCTATTTATGCGATATCTCTGAACGTACTGCTCCTCTGTGTTTGAAACTTCGTAGTATGGTAGCCTTGTATGTACCTGTTCCAACACCACATGTTTCATTAGAATTAGTTTCACCAATTGGGACTTATGATCATTTTCCCAAGGTGACCTCTTACATAATTGTTCAAAGTAGTGACATTGTACGGACTGCCACATGTCACTGTTTCATATTTTGGGTCTGAATCTTGGAACAAACAGAATAAAGTCTGTACCCTTTTTGGAACATCTTAAAAAATTTCATTTGGACCTTTGTATTGCAAGATATATCAATTCACCCTAGGTGTCCCGTTTAGGGATGAATCCTAGAAAAGGTTGGAACCCTCACTTGGAGGGATCATATCTCCCAGAATATAGCGAATATGAGGCTGAAGTTTGGACACAGTGTCAGAATTTTATCTTTAGCCTATGAAATTTTCAGATCCTGAGCCTTCTCCAATCCTGAGATATAGGGAATGTAACAAAACTTATCATTTTTAGTATTTAGGGTTTTTCCAGCTTTGGGTCAAACTAGGGTTTGACTTTCCCAGAGTTTCAACCAACCAAAAATATTGACCTAGGTCTCTAAACTTTGATTTTGATGAGGAGATAAATCCTATGCCAAGCTCACTCAAAAATTACTCTTCTGTAAGAAGCCTTAATTTCTCACACCAAAAAATGAAAATGCTTGGAATTGACTTCTGCTTCGATAGAAAGATGCTCCCTTCAATGGAGAGTCAGCCTAGCATACTTTTTCTGATGGATTGTGGAGAGAGAACCAAAAAGTAAGAAGCCCTAGCTTCTCTAGCTACACAATGTATTCTTCTCAGGTTAGCTCTGATACCATGTTATATTTTTATCATTCAAGCTATCATTATTATCTTAGGATCTTTAACTGAGAGAATAACATGCACAATAATAAAAATATTAGAATTTCATCATTAAGCTAGCATTATGTTTGGATCTTTACTAAGAGAATAACAAGCACAACAGTAAAACACAAGAGACAGTGAACACATTGTTTATCCTCGGGGAAACCATAAATGGTGAAAACCACACAACTTCCTCAGAGATAGAATCAGCACCAAAAATAGAAAAGCCCCAAAATAGTAAGTGATATCCTGACAGCAGTAACCTTCTTCTTGTCTAGCCCCAGTGTCTTCTCCTTCCTCAACTATGCGCTACACTTGAGTGTGTATAGGTTTTATGATAAATATAGACTCCAACTCTCTATTTATACTAATCCCGACATGACTAAAACCCTACCAGGGCCGACCTCTACTAGGAGAGTCTAATAACCCTAGTGCCCCGGAACTGTGGGGACTTTAACCCTTAGACAATAGGAGGGTTACCCGCAATGAATTGACATGACTTGTTTACATGATAGACCTTCCTGGTAGGAACATCAGGGCATGAAAAAACTCAAGCACATCCCAAAATAAACATTGGGTTACAATATATAAGAAATACAAGTGAAATACATTCTGAAGTTACATATACATCAACACTCCCTCTTAACTAGGAAGGTATTCTTTTGACACAATTTTCAGCACAAGTCTTCTTCTCTGTATCTTCTGGATCATCATTGATTCCTCGTCATTTTCAAGTGTTCTTCATCTTCAATTCATCTTCATCTTCAAGTCATATTCATATTTAAGTCATCTTCATCATCGGATCTGGATCATCACTCGATCTAGATCATCACTGGACATCATCACTCGATCTGGATCATCACTGGGAATCATCACTAGATCTAGATCATCATCACTTGATCTAGATCATCACTGGGCATCATCACAGGTGCTATCTCTTGATTCTTCTCATCATAGGAACCTCTACAGATCCAGTCCTTTTTCATACTAGATGTATCATCTCAGAGCTAGTCCTTTTTCATACTAGATGAGGCATCACAGAGTTGGTCATTTTTCATACCAGATGAGGCATCACAGAGCTGGTCCTTTTTCATAAAAGATGTAGAAGCTACTCATAGCTAGTCCTTTTTCATACTAGATGAGGCATCACAGAGTTGGTCCTTTTTCATACCAGATGAGGCATCACAGAGCTAGTCCTTTTTCATACCAGATGTGGCAGCTACTCATAGCTAATCCTTTTTCATACTAGATGAGTCTTCTCAGAGCTAGTCCTTTTTCATACTAGATGAGGCATCACAGAGATGGTCCTTTTTCATACTAGACGAGGCATCACGGAGCTAGTCCTTTTTCATACCAGATGTGGCAGCTACTCAGAGCTAGTCCTTTTTCATACTAGATGAGTCTTCTCAGAGCTAGTCCTTTTTCATACTAGATGAGGCATCACAGAGCTGGTCCTTTTTCATACCAGATGAGGCATCATAGAGCTGGTCCTTTTTCATACCAAATGTGGTAGCTACTCAGAGCTAGTCCTTTTTCATACTAGATGAGTCTTCACAGAGCTAGCCCTTTTTCATGTTGGATGTGCCATCTACATAGAGCTAGTCCTTTTTCATAATAGATGTGTCTTCACAGAGCTAGCCCTTTTTCATATTGGATGTGGCATCCACATATACTTGACAATGGAAGGAACCAATCGTTTCACCATGTCACAGCTCTTACATCTGACCATGGAAGGAACCAATCCTCTCACCATGTTAGAATGGCACAGCACTTACATCTGATCATGGAAGGAACCAATCCTCTCACCATGTTAGAAGGGCTCAACACGGACAAATCACTTCCTCTTGGGAGGAATATTAATTTGGAGAACACCAAGCTTCTCCCTGAAGTACTCAAACTTCACCATAGCCAATGGCTTAGTCAACACATCAGCTATCTGTTCGTCCATCGCAACATACCAGAGCTTCACTGCTCCTCTCTACACCATATCCCTAATATAGTGATACTTGATCTCGATATGTTTTGACTTGTCATGGAATACTAGATTCTCTAACAAATTCACACAACTCTAGTTGTCACAGTATATACAAGTACCATCTAACTAGAGATCAAATAAATCAGACAGTAGCTTCCTTAGCCATACTACCTCACAACTAGCTGAACAGGCTGCAACATACTCTGCTTCAGCTGTACTCAGTGCCACATAGGATTGCTTCCTGCTAAACCATGAGATCACACCTGATCCCATACTGAAGCAACACCCTGAAGTGCTCTTCCTATCGACGGCACTGCCTACCCAATATGAATCAACATAACCCTCCAAGTCAATCCTTTGATCAGCCTTATACTTGAGCCCATAATCAACCATACCCTTCAGGTACCTCAGAATATGCTTTGCAGCAGTCAAGTGAACATGTCTCGGATCTGTCAAGTATTGGCTCAAGGTGTTCACAGCAAAGAAAATATCTGGTCTTGTGGTTGTCAGGTACATCAAGGACCCAATCATCTGATGATACATCGTGGCATCAACTTTTTCTGATGAAGCATCAGTCAATAGCTTCAGGTTTGATTCCATAGGTGTGGTTAATGCCTTGCAATCCATCATCCCAAATCTCTTCAGGATCTCTATTGCATACTTTCCTTGTCCAAGGAAGATTCCATCTATAGTCTACCACACCTCCATACCTAGGAAATAATGCAACATTCCCAAGTCCTTCATCTTGAACTCAGTAGCAAGCTTTCTCTTCATATCAGCAATCAACCCATCCATACCTGTCACAAATAGATCATCTACATATAGTAGAAGTATCCCCGAGTTGCCATCTTCCACCTTGTAGCAAAGGTTGGAATCTGCTTTACTCTTGGTAAAGCCCAAACTGGATAGAAAGCTGTCAATTCTACCGTACCATGTCTTGGGTGCCTATTTCAAACCATATAGGGATTTCTTCAATCTACACACATGAGACTCCCTGTCATGTGTCTCAAAACTGAGTGGCTGCACCACATACACTTCCTCTTCTATTACACCATTCAAGAAAGTAGTCTTGACATCCATTTGGTGTATCTTCCATTTCATCACTGCAGATAGAGCAAGTACTAATCTGATGGAAGTGTATTTGTCCATAGGTGAAAATATTTCTTCATAGTCTATTCCTTGTTTCTAAGAGAAACCCCGAGCCACAAATCTTTCCTTATACTTTTCAATGCTACCATCTGCAACATGCTTGATCTTGTAGATCCATTTGGAAGTTACAACTGACTTCCCTTCTGGTCTTGGGACAACATCCCAAACATCATTCTTCATGATCAATTGATACTCTTTGATCATCGCATCCTTCCATTCTTTCCGTTTTGCCGCTTCTTCATATTTGGAAGGTTCTTTATCAATGAAGTCACATAGTAAAGCTACATAACTGGAACATGATCTGTTCCTCTTTCTTTCTTTGAGATTCTCTTCTGGAACCCCATATCTTTTTGTACCTTAGATAATATCTTGTACCCAAGCAGGTTTCCTCTTGTGAGGATTCTTCTCTTGTGGTGGATCTACAAGGCTTTGTGGTTCTTCAAATTCTCGATCTTCTTCTTGAGTTTCTTCGTTCATGATTGTATCATGAATTCTGGGAGCTTCTGCTTCTTCGGGTTCTTTAGTAGGTTTCTTTCTGGATTTGATGTAGGCTGAATCTTTCTCAAATGTTACATCCCTGCTGATGTCAATCTTTTTTAACCCTGGGAAGTATATTCTGTAAGCCTTCGAGCTTTCAGAGTATCCCACAAATATACCTTTCTTTCTTGAAGGATCTTATTTCGTTCTCTTCTCTTTTGGAATGTGTATGTACACAGGAGAGCCGAATATTCTGAGATGGCTGAATTCTAGTTTCTTGCTAGGGAAGACTTCTTCAAGAGTTTTGTTCTCGAGTACTCTATGTGGAGTACGGTTCTGTACATACACAGTTGTTCTGGCTACTTCTGCCCAAATATGTATAGGAAGATCTTGATCATGAAGCATAGGTATTGTAGATTCCATGATGGTTCTATTCTTCCTTTCTACAATTCCATTCTATTGTGGATTATAAGGATTTGACAACTCCCTCTTAATCCCTAAGTCCTTACATAGTTCCTTGAACTCATTTGAAGTGAATTCTCTGTCATTGTCTAATAAAAAGGTATTGATCTTCTTTTCGGTATGGTTCTCGATCAAGGCTTTGAATTCCTTGAACTTGATAAACACTTCATCTTTATTCTTCATGAATTAAATCCATGTCTTCCTAGAAAAGTCATCAATAAAAGAAACATAGTACACATACTCGCTTAGTGAGCTTGATGACATTGGTTCGCATACATCGAAGTGGATGATTTCCAAGATTCCTTTTGATTTTCTCTCACTACATGGAAATGTCTTCTTTGTGTTCTTTCCTTTCGCACATCCTTTGCAGACCCCTTCATGTTTTGCTTGAATTTCTGGAAGACCTTCGATAGCTTTGCTTGCAAGTGGTAGTGCTCTATAATGTACATGTGCAAGGATTCTATGCCAAAGTTCATTTGGTTCTACTGTGTCATGAACCAAAGCTTGATCTGGTTGGCCCTTCAACTTGTATAGACCTCCTTCTTGTTCTCCAATCACTATTGCATCGTCAAAAGTCTTTCCCTTTGGCCACATAAGAACTTGGCCATATACAAAAGCAACCCTCATTCCTTTTGCATCTAATGCAGATATGGAGAGGAGGTTCTTCTTTAGTCTTGGAACAAATAATACATTCTTCATCTTTCAAATACTTTCCAGATTCTAGTTTATAGAAGGATTCACCACCACCTTTTATTGGATACTAGTAGTCATCCCCAAGTTTCACCTTGTGAGGTGACTCATGTTTAGATAACTTCACAAATGATTCTTTGAATCTTGTCATGTGCTTTGAAGCACCACTGTCTATAATCCAATCATTGCTTTCATGTGAAATTGTTCCCGTGAGAGGGGAGATCAGTACATATTCATCCTCACTTGAAGAGTCATCACTCTCTTCTCTGATTCTCTTTGTGGAAGGTTCATCATCCTCTGCAGCATGGGCATGATGTCTTCTCTTGTTTCCCTTCTTCTTTAGATTTCTTTTGTTAGGGAAGAATCTGGATATGTGACCTTTCTCATCACATGTGTAACATCTAATAGTATTCAGATATTTTCTAGAGTGTGAGATCTTACCTTTGAAGTGATAATTGGTCCTCCTTTTTTTCTTGGAGTGAACTATGAGAGCTTGATCTTCACTACCCATCTTCTCTTGTTGAGCTGCTATCTGAGCTTCTTCTTGAGAGAATTCTTCCCATAGTCTGCTGAACTTGAATAATTTATTTTTGGCACAAATTCCTTGAATGAAAGATTCCCATGATCTAGGGAGACCATTCAAGGTGGTCATCACAATCTCTGCATTTTCCACTTCTTCATCTACTGCTTCCAGCTGCTCCTTGATCTGAGAAACCCTTGTAAAGTAATACTGAATAGTCTCAGCATTCTATATCTTCACATTCTTCAATTGGTTTCTCAAAGTCATCTTCCTATTTATGTTCTTCCCCTCAAATTATTTGGTTAGGGCATCAAACATAGCTTTAGGTGTCTTGAGGGAGGACACCTATGGTATGAGATGATCCTTGATAGAATCAGTAATGATTCTCTTTTCCATAACCAACTTCTTCTTATGCAAGACCTTATCCTCATCTCCCTCTGGAATTGGAACCTCCTCATTGATATAGGAGTCCAACTCATTCTCTTCCAGGAGCAAGGAGATCCTATACTTCCAAACTCGGAAGTTATCAACTCCCTCAAGCGTTTCATCAAGCTTGGTATGATGAGACATCTTAAACTGAGAACCTCAAAGGGAAATACAAAATATTTAGATCTTACCAGGTTAAGATGTCAGATCTAGATTTGGAGCTGAAATCTTGCAGTGTTGGTTCAGTAGAAAATTAGGGTTTTGCTTTTTCAGAGATCTATCCACCCAAATGCCTTGAAATTTATCCCTAACTTCAATTTTGGAGAGGAGATCAATCCAATCCTGGGCTCACTAAAAAATTCCTCTTCTGTGAGAAGCCCTAATTTTCGGCAGTAGTGTCAGGTCCAAAACTAAAAAACCTCAGAATTGGATTCTTCTTAGATAGAAAGATCTTTCCTAAGGAGGAGAGTTATTCCACCTTTCTTTTGCTGAAAATATATGGAGGAATATCCACAAACTAGGAATCCCTAGTTCCCGCAGCTACACAGTGTATTCTTCTCAGGTTAGCTCTGATACCATGTTATAATTTCATCATTAAGATAGCATTATATTTGGATCTTTACTGAGAGAATAACAAACATAGCAATCAAACACAAGAGACAATGAATACAGTTTTTATCATTGGGGAAACCATAAATGGTGAAAACCTTACAACTTCCTTAGAGATAGAATCAACACCAAAAATAGAAAAGCCCCAAAAAAGTAAGTGATCTCCCGACATCAGTAACCTTCTTCTTGTCTAGCCCTAGTGTCTTCTCCTTCCTCAACTATGTGCTACACTTGAGTGTGTATAAGTTGTATGATAAATAGAGACTTCGGTTCTCTATTTATACTAATCCTGACATGACTAAAACCATACCAAGGCCAACCTCTACTAGGAGAGTCTAATAACCCTAGTGCCCCGAAATTGTGGGGACTTTAATGCTTAGACAATAGGAGGGTTACCCACAATGAATTGAAATGACTTTTTTACATGATAGACCTTCCCGATAGGAACATCGACACATGACATAACTCAAGTACATCCCGGAATAAGCATCGGGTTACAATATATAAGAAATACAAGTCAAATACATTCCGAAGTTACATATACATCAACAAAAACATAGGATACAAGAGACACAAATAATTTTCCTTGGGGAAACCATAAAGGAGAAAACCCCGCAACTTCCTCAGAGATAGAATCAACACCAAAAGTAAAACCCAAAAATATAAAGATGATCTCTCGATAGCAGTATCCTCTCTCTTTGATCCTTGTGTCTTCTCTCTCACTCATGCGCTCCAATGAGTTTGTGTGTGTGTGATAAATAGAGAGGATCACTCTCTATTTATATTCTTTCGTTCACTTGAAACCCACTCCAACATGTCATCCTCACTTAACAATTACTAACTAGAGATGACATCTCTAGGAGTGTCTAATAATCCTAGCGGCCCACAACTTGTAGGGACTTTGCATCCTCTGACCAACAAGGAGGGTTATACTTAACACAACGGTGGGGACTATTGCCCCAACTTACAATGACTCACCTAGGGTCGACTTCTCTAGGATATTATAATAACCCTTGGGCCCCACAACTACGGGGACTTTAACCCTTGACCAGTAGGAGGGTTACCCACAATGACTTGACATGACTTGTTTACATTATAGAATCTCTCGATAGGAACATTGGGGCATGACATGACTCAAATACATTACAGACATATCGAGGAATAAACACCAGGGTACAATACATAATATATGTTGATGAATACATTTCTAAGTTACAAATACATCAACATATAACTCAACTCAAGGATGTAAATATGAAAATGTCAGAAAGCATTCAAACTTAATTCACAAGAATCTCTAAGATCAAGGATAAAATATAAGCCATTGGAGAAAATGTATAAGAAGCATAAGCATATATTACAACCTTAAATGGCCTTCCAATTTCATGGGATTCATTCATTCAAGGAATATGTGCAAGAAGGAAGTTGATATCTTTTATCATACTATGGGAAGAATGCAGGCAAGAAGAAGCTCGACTCATAACAAGAGGGGAGAATATGGGAGGAATTGAAGATCAAGATCTCACAATTTACCTCATAGTAAATCATACAAAGAAGGAGGGCCATCATCACAAAAGAACAGAAAAGGAATTCAGAAGATATCCTTCCAAACATTCGTTGCCACACTTGTGATGAGCAGGGAAAATTTTAGGGGGCGAAATTTATCCCATGGGAGAAATTAGAGGGGTCACCAAAAAGTAGAGGGATATTTTTCAACATAGAAAATATTTTTTTAATTTAATATATTATCCCATTCTTTTTAAAATACCAAACTATATTAAATATATTAGGCAATAAGGTAAAAAAGGAAAAACCAAATTTCGACGTTTAAACAACACCTGAAATCGTGCGCTTGCCCATATTTTTGGGTAATGGAGAAAAACCACTCCTGGTTCACCTTGATTTTTGGTGATAGGAAAAAAAAACTATTGGTTTTCCACTTATTTTCTGTGATGGAGAAAAAAACTACTGGTTCGCCATTGATTTTTAGTGATGGAGAAAAAAACTACTGGTTCACCATCTATTTATGGATCTTAGGAGCGATTTTTTTGGAATATTGGTTGATTTTTCCTAAAATACGCTTAATGGGATGATTTTTACCTTCAATCGCTATGAATTTGACCATTTCAGCCCCAAATTTAGGGAAAATCCCTATATAATGCCACAGCCCACATGAATCTGAAGAATCATTGCAATTTGGGTCTCGACTCCGCGACTTTGCTTCAAGATTCTAATATGGACTCTGCGACTTTTCTTCAAGCTTATGATCTGGACTCTACATAGTTCAATCTTTACATAGGTTAGTAATAGTGAACGCTATGTGTCTCAGATTCTTTCTGCATTTGTTTTCCCTTCAATTTGGTACATTTTAGTGTAATTTTGAGCATTTTTTCATGTATTTTTGGGAGTTTCTTATTTGAAAGTTGTTTATGCTATTTTAATTATACTAGAGTTACTCGAGGCTAGCCCTTTTCCATTTGAAAATTCATTTCAGTAAATTAGAGATAGTGAATTAGTGAAATGCTTCTAGTATCCTATTTTCCCTGTCATGTTTCTATTCTCCATTTCTTTCTTTGTATGCATTAGAAAGGATTCATTGCGCTCTAGACTAGGAGTGCTTCTATATTTCCTTCAATTTCTGATTAAACCTTGTCATAAATTGCTTTGTTCCTCACTTAATCAATAAGGCATGTCCAAAAGAAACAACAGGTCAAAGTAGCAAGAGGTCAAATAAGCACTAGGGCATGGCTGATCTTACGAAGTCACTTTTCTCTTATTCATAGGACCCTAAGAGTATAACCATTTTCAATGATGTAAAGAATATATTATTTTATTAGCTAGTTCATGGCCCCAAAATTCTAATCCTATCTGGTCAAGGTGTCTCGTCTCCTGCCAACTGGTGTATGGAGAAACACAAATCCTTGCAATCCTGGTTGACTTACTAGGGTTGGCTTTACGGAAATACCACTCTGATTGCTCATTACTTTTACTATAATCCTATTGTCCTCTTTTATGAACTATAAACCCCCTATATTCCCCGATCTCGTTAATTGTAACATTATACTAATATTATGAAACATCACCTTCAACTTATCATTGAGATTCAGATATAATTAAGGGAATAAAATATATATTTTGCAAAATTATCTAAAAATTGTAGATGGCCTTGTATTTGTGAGTGCCATAGACAAAAAATACTGAAAAATAATTGTTGATGGAATTCATCTTGTCATGTTCACAAAGAACCAACATATGTGTCCATTCACTAGTTGAATAAATTCAAAGCAAAGAACTTTTGGTGGTTGATTTCCAAAGACCGTGTTCCAAGTAAACAATCTAATTGTTCACATTGATAATAGGGCCATGGATATTAAAATTTAAAACTAATATAAGAATGTTTATTTTTCATCAACATTGTTGTCTATTTCTATCTGGTAAATACAAAACAACAATTTCAAGAATGTAAAAGATAGATGACAAGTGGGAAATGGATTTCTTAGATAGTGAACATAATTGAATTTTTCAAGAGAGTTATTTCTTCCTAACACATTGGATACTTTAGCAATCATTCATATACTGTCTAGTAGTAAAAGTGGATATGTTAGGATGGGGCTAGCTAAGGACAATCTGCATTGGGGTTTGCTGTTGCAATCCTATTTTTGAAACAACAAAGTTTAATTGAAGTATATGAATACGTTTTGGGCAGCTTTTCAAGTAATGAGCCAAAGTTTTTGATAGATAAATAAAGTACAAATTCCTTACAAGTAATAGATGGGTCTGAACTTCTTATAGACTGGGAAATGCATAAATCAATAGTCCAAAATCTCAATATCCAAAATTGATTTTACAAATGGAAAAGTAGGTCAAATTGTGGGAAAAATGAATTTAAGTCCTTTAACAAAATGAGATGGAGTACTTGTCTATTGATAGGTAGAGTATCATAAGAGTTGTAATATGATAACCAGTTTATCAATAATTGTAGCAGCGTTGTATGGTCAATTTATAGTTGAAATAATAGGCTATATATCTAGTTGGAAAATTCAAAGGAAAGAAAGAGCATCAAATTGATGTATAGTGCAGTTGTAGTTTATGAAATGAAACATTTATGACAATAATAGTGGAACAAGGAATTGTTTATAGCACAAAAATAACAAAGAAGAAAATTTTATCAGTACTATAACTTCAACAAGAATAGGAAACACGTCAAGTATGTTGTCCAATTTCCATTTTTAAGTAAACAATAGTAAAATGGGGATGCACCAACCCAAGAGAGAAAAGAGTAAACTACGACCATAATATCAACAGTATTTTGTATAGCCTCTTAAAAAATATGGTAACAAGAGGATTATTTTATTCTAATTGCATTGATCTATATACTAGGAGTAAATATAGGTAAATCTAGGAGTTCAATTAATATATTGGAGGTCCTTCATGAGGTCAATAATAATCCAATATTTTGGCTAAAGATGCATTAATACATTGGAGGTCCTATCTGAGTAGTTTGCAGTGGCACCAAGGATTGATGCAAACTATTTGCTGGAAAAGCCATATGTTGATATAGGGTAAGTAATTTTACTCAAAAAATTTAAACATAATAACACCTTCATATTAAATGGTACAAAAACCAGAAACCATTTATGTTTGAATGCACAATATTGTGACTAGTCTTTTTATGAATTCCAGACTTCTTGGTCCAATAGTTTTATCTAGAATAAGTTGGTGCTTAGTACCAAAGCGCCATCCTCCTAGATAAACTTATCATCGTTATCCAAATCTAGCCCTTCTCACCCTTGATAAGGTTAGTTATAAGGTTTCTTCTTTGCTGGCCTTTTCCTTTACCAAAAATATGCTTTAATAAATTATCATAAACATAAGTACCATCATTTGACAATTAGTGTAACTAAAATTTGATATTAAGTGTTTTTCCATGACCCTAGTTCTATTGGTTAATCATTTGCTTATTGGTTTTCATGGAGGCCATTTTTCACCATTCACGAAATTTAGTACAACATGATGTTATGGAAGAGATTATCTGCAAAGTGCATTTGGTCATGGGATTTATCATACTTTTCTCAAAATTGTCTGAAAGGCATAGGGACTATTGAGTGAACGTGAACATTTTACCAACAATGATTTTTTATTATTGTTGACTAAAAATGAAGGATATTCATGCACTCCACCTACTTGGTGCCATGCACCCCACCTTTTTCATCTTCACCCATGGAAGTCCCATATTTGACTAGAGATAGTCATTTCATGTGCTGTGGAATTCTATTACTCTAGGATCTCTATTTTGTTTTTTGCACTAATGTTCTATGGAATCCTATTACTCTCATTATATTTTTCCAATGGTGAATTTATTTTTCCCATATACATTACCCTAATGATTTCCCAGAACTCCCTTAGACAGTCCATCAATTTTTCCCATATGCATTACTGGACACCCATATGAAATGGGGGGTAACAGACTTCATTAGTCCTCCTTAGCCTTGTACTCTACTGGCTCCTATTATGACCATTCCCGTTCCTACTGTAATCTTTTGCAAACCTATGTTATTCAAAACATAGATATCAACATTTTCTGTTGCTTGGGATATGATATTAGCTCCAAGATGGATATAAATTGGGAACAATGAATCCAATGGTATCTTGGGGTCAGAGCGGTTAGGATTCCATGCAAATTTTGGGCTTGCAAAAGCTCCCATGAACAACTGTTTCAATTTCAAATCGTATCGAATGAAGGTTCCATTTAGAGTACTTAGTTGGATATCTCCAATCCTTGTGTAAGATGGCAATTTAAGAGTTCCTCTTCCAAGACATTGCTTTATTTTCTTAGATAATCTGGTCTAGTGTTTTATAATTTTTCTCCAAACTAAGGAACACTATGCTTCAGAACTTGATGATCAGTGGATACCCAATCCATCCATAGTCTGCAATAATGTGCAATGGTAGGATGCAGAGACACACCAAGAGAACAAGAAAAGAAAGGAAGTAATTCCTCTTCATAGAATTTGTCTAGGATTTCTAATCTATGATGAAAGAGGCCATTTTCATCATGAAATAGACATTGTTTTGAATCCTTCCATTCACCCCTGAGTCGTCCATCCAGGAGAATCCTAATTTTAATAGAGTTACTATCGACAGGTTTCAATTCAAAGTGATTAAGATATTCGTAAATCCTGGTTATGGCTTGCATATTCATGTGCATTTGGATATGTTTGGAGATAACATCACGTCCCTTCCCAAACTCAACAGTCAATCCAAAATATTAAAATTCCCTCTTGAAGTTGTCAGTGGGTTTGTTATAGAATATAATATCAATGAAGGGAAGGTCGTTTAACTAAAAACTAGTATATTGCCAATAAGAATTGAATAAAAAATACATGTTAGGAGATTGGTACCCCCTATGTGTTTTTATCCATTGTCCTTCAGTTATGATTCTTTTGAATACTTCAGGGAATGTCTCAATAAAATTTACTGTCAAATACTCTATCCACTCTAGGAGAAAAATGACTTTATATTTATCAAGAGAAGATGAAAATCCAAGTAAGGAAACATCTGGTGGTCTTAGAAATGGAATATCTACTGCTCCCATCTCATTTATGATAAATGGCTCAATATAGTCTCCCCCTTCCAACCCATAAGCACAAGTAGGTGGTTAAGGGTAAGCCCTTGACAGGTTAACAAACTCATGTTCAACCTAGGGATTGCTTCCAAATATCTTTTCCCACTTGCTTATGGATGTTGGCACAAGTATTTCTTTTTAACTCTTAACTATATATCCAGAGTCATTGACTAATGGGAAATATGCACATAATGTCTGAAAGTATGTCCAGTCCATATGGTCCATGGCATAGGAAAAATACAAAAACTGAGTAACAATGACAATAAATTTACTACTCTTAGAAACCTTAAATTGTTCTACAAGTTGCTTACAATTTTTTTCTTAATAACCAGCATAGGAAGAGGATCCCAATAACCCCCAATTCAAGTTTGTTTTCATAACATATTTCATCTAAACAGCCATGACCCAAATCCCTTCATCAAACTCTACAAATTTAGAAATATATAGCAAATTTATCTAAACACCCCAGGCTAAGAATCTGATTTGCAACCAACATTCTTCAACAAGATGCATTATTGAACATTATATACAACAAGATGCAGCAATAGGATCTGCAACCGACATAAGCAAGGTAACTGGACGGAGGTAATTGGAAGTTGTAGGGATGAATATGATAACCTCTATATTCAAAATTTTAGTACATAATGGACATCATTCAAAATAGCCTTCACTAGGTGAAATTAGCATTTGTAAACTGAAGTGTGAGGCAAACATAATGCAATACAACTAAATATAACAATATCTGCTGACACCAGAGATGACATGTAATGAGTTAATGAAAACTTGTTGACACTATGACTAGAGACGATATGTAATGAGTTAATAAAAACATGTTGATTGGTGAATCAAAATATACTTATGCTTGGTTGCAATAATGAAGTGCTTATGGAAACTGCAGTTGAGTGTGAGAAGATGAAGTGTTCTCTAGTGGCCTAGTGGATGTAAATCTCTTACATGTGCAAGGGATGATTGGTTAGTTTCCATCATAAAATAAATCTAGCACATTTATGTTGTACCAAATGAGCTAATTATCCTTGTTTCTTTTCAAAGGAAGACTTATCGAGAAAATCTCTTGGTACTCCCCTGCATTTTGGGGATGGTACGTGTGTAACTTCATCTCTATTGATTGTGGTACCTAGCATTGTAAGGATATTTAATGAGGCACAAAATAGAGGTTTCCAACTGAGGGGATTGAACCCAATATTTATTTCATGAAGTTCGAAGAAGCTAACTACTCGAGCTGATCCACAAATTCCTTGTTGCTTTTGTTGAATATCTAGAATACCATCTACTAACATTTCTTTATCCAAATGAGAAAAATAGTGCAAATTCAAATGACCATATTTTTGATACCAAAATGAACTAGTTTCTTAAGCACTGTTGGCCAACAAAGCATGTTCTTTGGCTTGCTCTACATCAACTAGCCAAAACATTTGTGTTATTCAAAACAAAGAGTAATTTTATTCTTGTTTCCCTTGTCAATAAAGTACCATTTATGGTCACTAAAAATAACATGTGTTGGGGATTTTCCTCATAATTCGACTTGCTAAAAGAAACCTATATTCCATACCCAAAAGATAGTAGACATTAAGGAAGATAAATTGGTTATCTCTAGTCAAGGAAATCTATACATTTCCTTTTCCTTCAATTTTAAACTCCTCCTCTCCACCAAAAACCTATAACAAAGCATAAGCATTATAATGAACAAACCAATGTTAATACTTATATATTGCGACATCACATTTATATTATTATATTAGCATTATCTATATTGGTTGGCTAGGACCTTATTTGTAATTGTACCCTTGGTCTCCAAATACAAATATTAAGGAGACCTAGTTTTAGAGATAATATTATATTGTCCTATACATTTGATACATTGTAAAACTTAGGTTTACCCTTCAAACATGCTTCTTATTCATCTCTTTATTTCATTCTCAAGGTGTTGGGTTATACTCTCTTTATAAATTTATGTTATTTTGAGAACGTGATGCATAACATATGGTATTAGAGATATTTTCTCTCTATTTTTTAGACGAAGTATTAGATAGTGAAATTTTTAGGAACCATAGGAGACATAGTAAGGTACACTTGATGTAAAAGTTTAGTTCCCATTTCACTATAAGTTAAAAGTTATAATTTGTTGAATTTAGGGTTTTTTACTAGTCCAAAAACTAGTGGAAAATAGGTGTTTTGAATAAAACTATTGTATCTAAAGATTTCAATATTCAATTTGTACACCACTAGTTGCATAAGAGATAACATGAACCATAGTATTTCTGGTAAAAAATTCATAGTCAAATAAAGAAAAATTAGACACGTGGAAAGTTGAACAAGTTCTCTCTCCTAAAAAAGAAAAAAATACAAGTTTTAAAGGAAATTTTACCATAAATTTCCCTTGGCACATCAGAATTTGGTAAAAAAATATTGCACATTAGAGAAGAGATACCAAGCTACTATAGGCCAAAATTTAGGACTTAGGGGTGGGTGGAGGGGATTTTGGAGATAATTTAGGATAAATTTTGGCTAGAAAGACAACCTAGAAACCAAGTTGTTTCTTAAAGTCCCACTCTAATCAAGTAGTGTATGCAACCATATATTTTAAATAAGGTCAAGTAGTTAATAGTGAACAATTAATTAATTTAAAAATGGGTCTCTTTTTTGGTCAACTAGGTAGCCAGTACTCATTAATTATGGGACCAAATTCAATAGTTAGGGATTGGGGATATTGAAAGCCTCTTTAAAGAGATAGGATGTTATCGATTATTTGGTGAAAAATTATGTATTGGAGCTCTGCTAAAGTAAAATGTCTCACAACCTTAAGAGGAAAGTGGACATTGATATTTGAATTTATTATCATAATACAAGGTTTATTTCTACATCATATCTCTTCTATATTGTCTTGTTATTGGTTATTTTGCACTATGATTTCTAGTTTCTTGAATCATAAATATATGTATATCCTATGTCTTTCTAAGCTTTAGCTCTAAGAACACCACAAGTGGAATCCTAGTGTGTTCATGAGCCAACACACGTTTAGTATTTTTGTATTGTTTTTTAGGTTAGAGACATATTTTGACGTATTTAAATAATGTATAGGTCTGTTGTTCAGTAGGTAAACATATAGTTGAGGAAGCATGCATGCATAAAATACAACTGGTACTAAGTCACATTTTTTGGACACCCTTGTAACCTTTGCTGGTACACCTTTAGGTAGTACCACATCAGACAACACCTATTGGGACCCCTTGAAGTAGTACCGCATTAGACAAGACCTATATATATATATATATATATAATCTCACTTCCATGTAATCTTGGGTATATTTGGAGACTCTTTGGAAACCATAAACCAACTATAGATCATCTAGTCAAATGCATTACTATTATAGTGGCATTGAGCACATCACTCAAGAATATTATTGTCTAGTACTTGGGTGGTTAGGTAGTACAGTTTAGGGTAGGGTCAAGCCTCCTTAGTTAGTTCCCTAAGAGATTATGCTAACTACTATTGTTGGATCCTACAAGAATATCTTAGAAATATGTCACCTCACAATCCCTTGTCCTCGAGACCTTAGAAACCCTATCCTTTGTGACTAGCCAATGAATTTTTACATTTTTGAATCCATATTGAATTTTGAATTTTGTTCATTGTATTAATACTAAGTAGGGTGTAATATTCCCCTCACTGGTAAAAAAAAATATAGGATCCACTGAAACCATTTTTGGAGGCTTATCTAAAAATAATATTTACAACATATTGATATTTCTTGTATACATCTCTAGCAACCCTTTTTGTGTGGACACAACAATACCACATTTGGTGGTACATCTCAAAAGATTCATCTTTTGCAACTAGTCATTTTGAGATAAGGATGTGTTAATAATATTGAGAGAATAAGTCGTTCCATGTTCCACACCTACTATCGAACAAATGTGGAGGACCAACACAAGGATTTGATTGAGTCACTATGTGGAAAATAAGCCCAGTTTTAGTACTATTGAACTCAAAAAAAATGCGAGAAGACATGCAAGGATCCACTCAAAATTGGAGACTAAAATTGGTGAATAGAAGTAACTTGCATTGCATAAGTGTACATCATCCAACCTTATAAAACAATAATCTATCAAAATATATAATTACATCAGAGATTCGAATTCCTAAGGAGGCAAGTTGAATCCTCATAATTGGCAGGCTTACTAAAAGTAAAAAATCCCCCTAGGTGCATAAAACACTTCGCAAATCAGTCCAGGAAGGTCAAGAATTAGATGAATAAGTCATGTCAACCAATGAGTGATGGAAATTGAATAAGATCATACTTTCAATAGAAAAATATATGGAGGATGAGTTGGGAAAAAAACAAGGCAGTTTCCATGTGACTAGCTTTCACCTTTTTACCTTAAAGCTACTGAAAATACAGTTTAGGTATGAGTAAGGAAGGAAGGTGCACTTACTAAACTGGTCAATCTATGTAGTTGGAATAATTTTATCTAGAATCTATGAAGGGTGCTCCTGTATGTATTCATGGAAATTTTTGACCAAGTGGTGCAAGTAGATGCCCACTAGCTACTATAGAGCATAGGAAATTAACCATAAATATTAATAATTATATCCTAAGTATGGGAATGTGTATTTTAGTATTATAACACCCTCATTTAAGCCTAACTTATGTGAAATATTAGAAATAGAGTAGTAGAGTAGAGTGTAGTGATTGAGATATTTAAGGGATTATGTTCCATAGTCTAAATGTCAGTTTCCTAGCTTATAATGTAATTATCACTTCCTTAGTGTATGGAAAGACAAAAGGGAGTTTTTATTTTGCATTAGTTGTTTTTCTCACAAATTTTCAAAAAAAGAAAAATATTTTAAGTCTTGTAGTTTCTCAAATTGTTAAAAAAAAAGGTTTCATTAATTTTTATTTACAAAGAAAAGAAAAAAAATTCATTATTAGTTTCATTCACTTTGAAATTTTTATACATCATTTTCTTTCACACTGTTGAGTCTATAACACCATCCAATCTCATTTCCCTACCTTGATTAAAACAACCATTAATTTTATTTTTATAGGTTTGAGCATCAACTAGCTTTGGCTAGGTTTTTGGACAAGGGGATTTAAACTGTCCAAAATAAATTTGATTTCAAATGCAGTGGCCTATATTTAGGTAAATCCACTTCTACAAGAGATAATATGGAAAGCTCCTCTCACACAAGAGTTAAGCATGAGGTCGTGTGAGAGCTTGGTTGAGGGGATACCCCTCCACATTCTTGTTCAATTTTTTACCAGGATTGGTGTGCATTTGGGGATCTTATCAATACCACTTTAGGTATTGATAGGGTTTCAGGATTAGCTACCCTACCCATGCACATCGATCAGGATAGCGACTGTTCTATTAGACTCTTGGTGTAGATTTGGTATCCTTAGTATCAGGACACTAAGATCTTACATAGGTGGTATTGTAAAGATATTTCCAGTATGTTATAGCTCAAAATGACACATCTCTTCCTGTGACCACTTTCCCATGATTTTGTCGCATGTCGACACTTCCATGACGACACTTCATGAAAGTCACTGAAAAAAACCTAACTTGTAGGATCCATAGATTGAGTTTTGTAAATTCATTTGACCTCTTCTATGCACATTTGGAAAGGTATCTGAGTCAGCTAAAAATTTCTAGAAGACATGAAAGTCTGAAAATGCCAAGAAGTACCATAGAAATGGGATTTTTTGATGTACACATGAGTTTTCATAAATATGTGACTATTTACATTGCAACCTGCATGTGCGTACTGAACATGAGACTGATGTATCTGAAACCCATGTGTTTTTCCTGTATAATTCAAAATAATACAATTTTGGAATTTGGGTAGTTTGGGTGGTTATGCAACTGACTCCTTCAGTTGTAACTACTTTATCTTTGACCCTATCTCTTCAGAAAGGTATAAATAGAGGCAAGGAAGTCCATGAGGAGAGACTTGAATCTTTGCATTGTTATGCTGGAGGAATTGGGACTCTGTTTTCCTACACAGTTTCCTACAAGCTATATCCTTCTGTTGCAGAGCTTGGAGGCTAAGCTCCTTGGAGAAGAGAAGCAGCAGAACGAGATCAAGGTTTTGTGAGGTGCCCAACTTGAAGAGAACGCATATTTGTACTTCTTTCATGAATAATAAAGTTGTGATGCTATTCCTCTTCCAATCAATTTGTATTGTATATTAAATCTATGGTTATGATTATATGATGTTTTTTTTCAGATTCTTATTTCATGTTTCATTGAATATAATCTACTTTCATATGGTCATATTGGTTTGAGGAAGGTATAATTCGTTTTATAGGTCTCTTGGAGAAAGAGGAGCAAGACAAAGATTGAAGGGATGATTGTATCAGCCTTCATTTGGATAAGGTATGAACCATTTCAATCTATGAACTTGTTTATATATACTTGCAAAATGATATGCATCTCTCTTTCCACCCCAGTACATTGATTCCCTCTTCAACCCTAGCCATAGGAAACTTTCCTCTACAACAAAACTGGCGACTCCGATGGGAAGAGTCTTGTCTATTTGGGGTTTATTTGTATTTATTCCAGTATTTTTCAATTTTTTAGGTCCTTCTTCCCACTTAGGAATACCTTCTCATTCTGATAGTACACCTCCCCTTCCTTCCTAAGGCAGGTTTTGGCCTTTTGGGACCTTTTTCCCACCCATACGTGAGTTTCATACTCCATAATCGTATTTACGATTTGTACACATGACCTGCTATACAAAAAACCTATGTTTGACATGTGACATGGAGGTAGGGAAACCCATGTATTCCCCTAAACAATGTTTCTTTCTGTTTTTGTGGTTTTTTCTACACTTTGAAGGTTGTTTGGTAGGTCTTTTGGGGTCCTCTGCAAGTGCATGACTCGAGGGAGTTAGTTTCATACCTTTTGGGTGTTCTTTATCTAGGTTGAAAGTCTTTTGTAGAATTAGTGTTTTCTCTTTTCTCATCCCCCCCACGCCCCTTTGCTTAGTTTGATTGTTGGCTTATGTTTCTGGTCAACCTCTGTTAGAGGTCTTGGTCTTATTTCATAATCTTATTGGTATTTTTTTCCTTATTATTTTGTTGGTTAACTTCACCATGCCAAATAGTTGACTTGTCTCTTATGCAATCCTTCCTTCTAAGTAGGGTTTATACTGACTTTAGGGAATTCTAGAGTCTGTTTGGTGGTTGTATAGCAGTGTTCCTTTTGCTTTGTTCTTATCACATGCATACTTTAGTTTGTAGGTAGTTTTTATTTTGCATTTATAAAAGAAAAGAAAAAGAACATATAGTTGTTTAATGTGCATGTAGATTAGGGTTTTATCTTTAATGCACTGCATATCATTATTTTTGAAAAAATAAAAAGAAATTGTTCTTTTATGGCTTTCAATTTTCTACTTGAAAAAGAAAGAGAATAGTTTTTCTTTTTGAATTTCATTTCTCGTTTCTTGGTCTTTTTGTTTCAACTTTGAGTCAAAATAACATACAAGTTTCATGCCATTACCTTTGACTAATAACGTCCAACTAAAAATAACGATATAATTAAAAAATACTATTAATTTTTCCTTTTTAGGCTCTTACACCAACTAGCTTAGGCTAAACTTGTGGACTAGGGAGTTTTAACTTTCCATAGGTACTTGATTTCAGACATAGTTGGCCCATCACTAGGTAAATCCTCCTCTATATTGAGTGAATTTGGGGATTTACTCTCACACATGAGTTAAGCATGAGGCTGCATGAGGACCTGGATCGAGGAGATAACCCTCTAATTCCTTGTTCGAGCATAGATCAATATTTTTACGCATCTGGGGATGTCTATAAATACCACCTGCCGGACCCCGTGTGGTGTCAGTGTTGAGAGGGTTTCGGGATTCACTACCCTTCACACACATATGAATCAGGCTTGATCCTATCCCCCCAGACTCTCAATATAGTTGTGGTAGCCTCTAGTCTCTCTGACATTAGAGTTAATACACAAGTATACCAGAAGGCTATTTCTTGTTTACCTTGGATGGGCTTGGAAGGTAACTCTGGTAGAAGTTGTGGGAGGGCGGTTGGATGATTCCTCTGCTTGTGCCTAAGAACATCTAGAGGGACTCCAAGTAACCATCCATCAGTTTTCTTCTGGAAGGCATATTTGTTTGTCTGGTTTGATACTTATATATTTTTCTAGTTGCATGTTATTTGCACTGTTGGTTTCCTATTGACCTCATAGTTGGTATCCTTGTTTGAAGCTATGGCTAACACCCTTTTGAATACCAACCAAGAGATCCCCATGTTGGGAAATCCTTGTACTATTCCTCTCACAAGGAATTTTGGTGTTCCTTTGATGGCACCTTGAATCTACCAGGATTCACTCTAGGGCTATTGGTGTGGTTCTTTTCCACTCCAATTGTCTTGAATGCTCTTAATGCTTCTCGAGTAAGCTCCTTATATCAAGGTCATCAAAAAATTTCTTCCCCTTCACCTATAACTTCTTCTACTCCTCCTTCTACCTCATGCATTTAAGTACTCATACTAGTAACCGATGGTCTAAAAGGAGTAAAAGAAGGAGGAATAGGAAGAACACTCGTCAGCAAGGGGGGCACTCATTCAACCTCTGCAAGTCAAGTTGAACCTCACCACCCATCCTTTGTAGTTCATGCTGGGAGAACCTATCCAACCTCTACAGGTCATGTTGGATCTAAGCACTCAACCTCTGTAATTCAAGTTGATCCTCACCATACATCCTTTGTCGATCATGCTGGTGGGATCCTTCCAACCTTTCAAGGTCATGTTGGATCCAATCACTCAGACTCTATATTTCATGCTCAGGGAACTAGTTCAACCTATGTAGGTTAAGTTGAAACTCCCCATCCAACCTATGCATGTCATGTTGGATCCATCAACCCAGCTTCTGGAGGCCATGTTGTAGAAACATGCTCAACTGCTACAAAGCATGTTGATCCTCCCGTCCAAGATTTGCAGGTCATGTTGGAACCAATCTCTCAGACTCAATAGGTCATGTTGGGGGAAGTATCTTAGCCTCTATGGTTCATGCTGAGGACAATATTTAGCCGATGTAAGTCATGTTGACACTATTGAAAAGACTAACTATTCAAAACACAAGCCCAAGTTTCCTTGTAATCTTTCTAAGGGAGACCACCTTACTTATAAATTCCCTACCATCATGGAGGTATGAATATTTTGGTTTCATGGTCATCCCATTTTTGAACATCCTGAATTTTTTCAACAAACATCCTCTCTCATTCAGGTTGGACCTAGTCACCCCGCCTATGATGGTCATGCTGGGGGAAAACTCTCTGCATTTGTAGGTCATGTTGAGAGAAAAAAGTTAGTCACTACTAGTCATGTTGACATCATTGATAAAAATGGTTGTTTGAAGTGCAAAATTATGTTCCCTTGTAATCTATGTGAGGGAGATCATCTTACTCACGAGTTCCCTGCTATAGCAGGGGTGCGAAGAGTGTGGTCCGAGACTCAAGAATTTCCTTCTCTTGAACAACCTATAATTTCTCAACAACCTACTCAACTTTTGGTTTCTCAAGTGATCAAACCAATATCAGCTTTGGTCGATCCTAGTCTTCTTTCAAAGAGTGATCCTGATTTGATTGAACCATTGTCATCTTTGTTCAATCCACCTCTCCCATCGAAGAGTGACTTTAATGAAGTGGTTGAATCGATTCGATTATCGATCAATCTCACTCTTCCTTTAGAGATTTAAGTGTCTACTAGTCACATTTTCTTCGCTGCCAGTTCAAAACTTACTGAACAAGGGGGAGTTGAAAGAAATTCGAATCAACCCCTACCAAGCTCTCAGATTGCTTCCTTTCATTGGGATAGCCTAGTTGAGACATCCCTTCCATATGATACACCTTTCTAGATAAAGGTCAAAGTTGGACAATATACAATTTCTCGTTTTATTGTTGATCAAGGAGCCTCAATTAGTATCTGTCTTCTCGTTCTTAGCGAGACATGGGATATCCTAGCCTTGTGTAGAAAACTAGTCAGTTACTAGAATTTGATAGAAGAAATAGTATATTCTTGGGAATTATTTCTCAAACACCTGTTACTTTAGGTGGGAAGACAGTCTTAGTTTAATTCATGGTGATAGAAGACCCCTTGGACTTCAATATGCTCCTTGGATGTGATTATGTCTATGCCATGCAAGCTGTGGTGTAAACATTCTTTCATGTGATATACTTTGATAGTGGCGAGGAAATTGTCACTATCAACCAGTTGGATTTTCTTCATCTATATCCTAACCCAACTAGAGACAAGGTATTTCCTTTATTGATTCCCAGTGTTTCTATAGACACTACCCCTCCATGGGTGAGCTATGTGGTCTCATGTCCTTTGCGTTCATTTGATACTGAGAAGCAGCCTCTATTTTCATGCTTATGTTATTGGGACTTTGTCCTAGTAGTTGACCATGTGATTCATCCTATACAGACTATGGAGCCCTCTCTCCACTCTGTCGATCGATTTGAAATTTTAGTCATGTGTTTTGTCTCGGATGATCTCTTTCCTTCATATGAATTCTTCCTATAGTCTTTGATACAGTTTGACCATCTTTTGGATGTTGGTTCAATTGTGACTAAGTCTAACCATGAATTTCTTAGTAAGCCTAATCTTTCCATGTATAGGTCTTCTTATGCTGTTTTTTTTTATTTTTTGGACTCTCCTTTCGAACAAGAATTCAATGATCCTGATCAGTTTGATTTTTCTTATGAAATTTTCAACTCTTGTGATACTGAGTTTGTTCTTGTAGAATCTATCTCCCTTGTTTAGTTTTTCTTTTCTTTTGAGGTTGATATTATTGATTATAAACCCTCAGGCCTTGGCACTATAGGGTCCCCTTTGGTTGTTTCTTCCTTGACTTTACCTTTTGTAGAAGATAGAAAAGTCACATGTGTTTCTGCCAAAGTGACATGCATTAGATATTTTCTTCTAAATGGGATTCTGATGTTTTTGCTTCTTGAAGACATTATTTTTTGTTGGATTCACAACTTTTTACTAGCCTCGCCTTGGTGTTCAAGATGTAAATGTATTTACATGTACCCTACTCATGCTTATGAGCTTGTTACCAGCTTCCATGATTTTAGCTCATTGTATAAGCCCTCATCTCTATTCTCATTGTCGCTCAGCCTTGTATCATCTTACCTTTGCAACTTGACACCTTTTACCTTGAGGAGAAATTCCTTGAGTGTCCTTATCTTGCTCACTTTCCTTGCATTATCCACAGGTTTGTTCCTCACTCTTGGAACTAGTTTCACCTGCCTCTGACACTCGTCGCCTCGCATTTAGAGCATTCTTTCTACTATCCTTCGAGCTAGTTAAAAACAGTAAGGAAACCATGAGTTGAATTTTATGGACTCATTAAAAATTCATGGGAAAGATATGGAATTGATTTAGGCCCAGGTCTAACTCCTCAGAATAGACTTAACTCACGAGTACACATGTTCGTTCAGACTCATTAAGAATAAGTGAAGAGGAATGTACATTGGTGGTAGTTTATCGTTTTTTCAGACCATGTGAAATAGTTACAAAAAAGGAGCACTCTCTTTTCTTTAGAATTGACAAGAGTATTCTCAGGCATACGTTTATCACTTTTCTAGATGTGAGGGACTAGATTTATAGAAAAGGAACCCTCGGTATTAGCTTAGTTTTCTCTTTTTTGTGCTCTAGGCCTAAACATGAAAAAGATTCCAAGTGTACTTTATGACTTTTTCATGCTCGCTAAAACCTAAATAAAAAATAATTGAGTTTATTGTTGTAATCCCCATTTCTAGTAATCAAATGGATATTTGCGAGTGATATTTACTTCCTTCACACTCATTAAACCCAGGCTACATGCCAATTCTAAAGGTGCATTGGTTTAGTGATAGCTTACCCCTTTTCCGGACCTTGCTGACTAACTACAAAAAAAAGAATACCTTAGTTAAACTAGGATAAGAGAGTTCTCCTATGTATTGTTTTACACTTTTTCAGACATAGAAGACTAACTTTATGAAAAAAGAACCCTCCTAGAGTCTTTTTTGGATTTTTTAGACTCTCAAAACTATGAAAACACTGTCGAGCATTCACTAATTCAGGCTCGTAAAATCCATGAATCAGTTCTTTTTCAAGCATTCTTCTATCTCTTCTTCGAGCTTGCCAAAACTGAGGAAGGTCCCAACTTTTCTTTCTTGGACTCCCTAAAACTTTACAAGAAAGAGGGAAGGGAAGTTCTTTCACATGTTTTTTTATCATGGGAGAAAGTCTTGTTTCCTTAAACAAATCACCAGTTTTGAGTCTATTAATAGTTGGGTATCAATTTTTGACCTTATCCCAATTCATAGTTTTCTGTCCTCCAATTGGATTCTTTTCCAATTATATGGGGAACCTGTCAATGTCTTCTACATCGTAGATTTGTGTCATTGGTCCTTTCATGTAAAAAGTTGCCTAAGTCACTTTTTGTGTCGTCCTTACTATTCAAGGATTAAACCTTTGTTGGCCATTCTACAGTTTCCTTGACATTTTGTGTCGGCCATTCCCTAGTATCAGTTCATCACATCATGTATTTGGTGGTCCTTGTCATGAAATTCTGTACCAATTATAGATAAAATTAGTCTTTGAATTACCTCATTTTGGATGATGGAGGATGCCTTAATGCCTTCCTTCCAACGGATCTATTCCTATGGAATGCAACACATCTTTCTTTGGGAATGAGATTTATATTTTTATGACAATAACTTGGGGACTACAGTCATCAGTGGAAATTTCCCTCGCTATTGGGTAGTGGGAATACCTTACTATCTCCTACTTGATGGATTATTCAATTCCTTATATTCACACTTGTTAGAATGTACTGGGTACCTTGGGGACCATTTTCATTAATGGTGGTTTCCCTTGCATATGTTGGCGGTTCTCAATATTGACCGATAATCAAATGGTTTCCTCCATGTTTGACTTCAGCTCCTTTATTCGCATGGTTAGGATTCATACATTTTTGGGCGGTTTGGATTGAAGACCTTGGGACAACAATAGAATCCTTATCTCTTTCTATTTCCCAAGTTGTGCATGAACTTGTCACACTTAATATGACATTTTGCTGAAACATAGATCCACCTTCTATTCTTGTGGCTATGATCAATTCTTGAGCATGGATCCACCTTGTTTATTTGTGGCCATGACTACTTTAGATTTGATATGGTGCCTTTTCTACATATTAAGCAACCATGATAGTTTCATCAGTTATACATATGTTGGATCTGCATGTATATTTATGGCGATGTTTTGTATATGGACTTGTATGTCCCATAGATCAGTTTTGTCTGACATTTATCTCTCTTTTAGGTACCTTTGTTTGAGCCTTTTGATCATGGATTCTCTACTCTCTCCGTACTCAATTGTTTCGTCTAATGTATTTCAGCTATTGTCTTCCCCTCTAACCTCATACATTAGGGGACATATTTTATAGCTCAAAATGACACATCTATTCCTGTGACCACTTTCCCATGATTATGTTGCATGTCGACACTTCCATGACGACACTTCATGAAAGTCACTGAAAAAACACCTAACTTGGAGAATCCATATCTTGTGTTTTGTAACTCCATTTGACCTCTTTTCTACACTGTGGGAAAGGAATATGAGTAAGATAAAAATTTCTGGAAGACACCAAAGTCTGAAAACTCCCAGAAGTACCTTAAAAATGAGCATTTTTATATACACGTGGGTTTCCTTAAGGAAACACATGTGTTGCACATGAATTGTTATATATAATACTCACATGTTCCCTAAATACACAATTATTTACATTGAAACCCACATGTACCTTTTGAACACATGACTGTTGTCTGTAAACCCCCCGTATTTTTCCTGTAGATGTCGAAAAAATATGTTTTTCAAAATTTAAGTATTTTGGGTGGTTATGCAACTGACTCCTTTAGTTGTAACTACTTTGTATTTGACCCTATCTCTTTATAAAGGTATAAATAGAGGTAGATAGGTCCATGAGGAGAGACCTGAATATTTGCATTGTTATGGTGGAGGAATTGGGACTCTCTTCACCCACACCTTTTCCCTAGAAGCTATCTCCTTTTGTTGGATATCTTGGAGGCTGAGTTCCTTGGAGAAGAGAAGTAGCAGAACTAGATCAAGGTTTCATGAGGTTCCCAACTTGAAGAGAAGGTATATTTGTAATTCTTTCATGAATAATAGATATGTGATGCTCTTCCTCTACCAATCAATGTGTATTGTATATTGAATATATGATTATGATTATATGATGTTGTTTATCAGATTATTATTTCATGTTTCATTCAATATAATCTCCTTTCATATCGTCATATTGGTTTGAAGAAGGTATAATTCATTTTGTATGTCTCTTGGAGCAAGTTGAGCAAGAGGAAGATTGAAGAGTTGCTTGGATCAACCTTCGTTTGGGTAAGGTATGAACCATTTCAATATCTAAACTTGTTTATATATAATTGTAGAACCATATGCATCTCTCTTTCAACCCTAGTATGTTCATGGCCTCTTAAACCCTATCCATAGGAAAATTTCCTCTACAACACAATACACCTAGGATGGACTTGGAAGGTAACCTCGGTTGACAATTTGGGAAGGAGGTTGGGTGATTCCATCTCTTCCACCTAGAGAAATATTCACAAGACACCAAGTAATCATTCTTCGATATTCACTGGTTGTACCTGGGCCCTAATCATCCCAGGATTTTCTTTGGAAGGTGTATCTTTTATCTAGTGTGTCTTTGTTACTTAGGATATTTTTAGTGTGTCTTGTTTGGTTTGTTTATGCTTAGTTGGCATTTAGGTGTGTGATTCAAATTTATAGTTGTGGAGGACCAGCCTCTTCGTAGGTCTACAATGTTGCAAAAAATTCCTCCATCTGTTATAGTGGAGCCTAATTTTCAAGTTAATCATGGATGGGTTTAGTTTACTAGGTTTAAATTTTCGTGCCTATAGAATTCATGTCATCATGGATATCTTACAAATTGTATTGATTTTATTTCTATTTTCTCATGTAGGTTTCACTTTGGTTTTATCGATTTATTTGATATTTCAATTGTGAAATATTCAATAAGATGTCAAACACCGACTGTGGAAAGAAAATATTAAAACAGAGGGATGTATTATCATACTTTTAGAAGCCTCAATCCAAGGATTCATATTCTCTTCATGATTCAAACTCTTTTGAGCAACCCATCAATGGGAGAGATGTCAACACTTTTGAGAATGCATCTATTAACCATATAATGAATGATAAAATAGCTTCCTCTAGGGAACAAAGTGAGATAAATGCAATTCAACTAGCTTTGACAATGATAATGTTGAAGGTTTTTCCTTGGGAGGAGACACAAATAATTCACAATCATGAAAAAGGAAGAAAGGCCAATGGGATGCAAGGAGACAATTCCAATCAGAATGGGCCTCAATATTTCCTTTTATTGAACCAATAAATTCAATATATTAGAATGAAGCTCCAAAAGAAGTTAAATGCATTGTATCTAGTTGGAAACTGGGAAAGGCAGTAAAATTAAAAATGAAGTTAGATACAATATAGAAGCACGCGTGAAATATTTATGTCAAGAAAATTAAAAATGGTGAGGAGAAGTCTATTACCAAATGGAAATATTCTGAGGAATGTCGACATGTCAAATATCAAGAAGAATATAATAAATACTTAATAAGTAGGAGTAAACTTGAGGCAAGTGGATGGACTATCACATCTATATTTGGAAAAACAATGGAACAAAATTTACTATCCAAGAAGAAAAAATTAAGAACTCTATTTCACATATTATCTAGAGGTCATCCTATGACAGATTATCCATATTATAAGCACTATGTATCATTTATTGACGTATCAAATTTTCCATCTTCTCACTGGTCTGGAACGAGTGGTTGGGAATGGGAAAAATATCTAGCTCAAGGAAAAAAGGATGATTTGAAAGAGAAGATTGCAAATGCCATATTGTTTTCACTATCTTTGGATGAAGTTACAACTATTGATAATACTTCATGGGTATGCATGAGTATTTATATGGTTAATGGTCATATTAGGCATTCATATCTACTTGGGATTCAAAAAATGAAGAAGAGTTCTACAGCTGGAAATATTTATGAACTTGTTATTAAGACTTTGAAGGAAATTGGTGGTAAGGATGATTTAATGATCGCAAATAATTTGGTATGTGTTGGAGCAGATAGAGCATCAATCATGCAAGGACAAAGGAATGGTCTTTGTGTCAAATTCAAACTATTAGCTTCACCGTTTATGACCAGTATTCATTGTATGGGTCATAGGATGAATCTTTCATTTAAAATAGTAATCAATTTTCCACTGGTTTCAAAAGTTTAAGAACTTGTACGTGAAACTCATGCATGCTTTTGTTGTAGTACTGAGCGATTTGCAAAGTTTGAACAATTTGCAGACGGTATTATAGATGGAAAAAAACTATTAAAATATGTTAATACAAGATGGATTTCATTGAATGGACCAGCTCAAAGACTATTTAGTGAGTACAAATTATTTGTAGGGGCGATGTATGAACATCACTTTAGTGTAGACAAAGCTCAAGATATTCTCTTTCGACTAATGGATATAGAGACATTATTAACATTGGCTAGAATTATTCCTTTTCTTCTTAAAATGAATGTCCTTGTCAAAATGGCTCAGAGTCATACAATGTATATTGTAGAGTACACAAATGCAATGAAATTAGCATTCCTTGCATTGGATAATTTGTATACAATGCCAGGGTCTTTTACAAGTCCAACGTTTAATGGTTGGACTCCTCTCATTAATATAGAAAAGATTGAAAATTATTTGAAATTTGATGAAAAGGGGAGACTAGGTATGGTAGTGCATGGGTATATGGTTCCCTTTAATTATGTTAGTAAGATGGTACAAACCACCGAAGAGTGTCGTGTGTCAAGAGATCAGTTCAATGATATTGTGATTTCAGTGAGACACAACTTGATACAAATTGCACAATCATTATCATTAGAGATAAGAGAACAATTTCCTCAAGATGAATTATTGGAGGCCATGTCTGTGGTATACCCTCAATATTGAAATAATGAAAAATATATAAACACTTTGAGAGTTGAATTTTCAGCAAAATTGAGTATTTTAGGGCACCATTTTGGTAGGAATGTCAGTGTACAAGGATAATATATTGGAGGTATATTAGATTCATCAAAAATATATGAGAAACAAACTTGCTTTGATGAAACAATGTTAGATCAATATCTTGATTTTCCAAAACCTATAGAGTATGGTGCAGTAATCAAATTATGGACTATTTTAGGTGAAATTCATTTTTTACAAGAATACATGTTAGAGTATTTCAATTTAGTGGATTTATGTCAAACCATGATTTTGGGATCAGTGGAGGATGAGTGAATGTTTAGTGCATTATCACATTCTTGAAGTCAAATTTGAGGAACAATCTTGATAAGAATGTGGATACTTCTTTAATATTATATGTAACAAAGTATGACATTACCAATTTTCCATTCAATTGAGCTCTATCACTTTGGCGATCATACTGTGAGAGAAGAGGAGAATGCAATATAACAAATGTTTCCAATTAACTTGATACAAAACATAATGTTTTGGAGGGTCATAATGATATTTAATCTACAGAAGTTCATGTTCAACATGCAGAAAGTGAGGATCTACATGATAATTGAGAATTTAATATTCCACAAGACAGGATAAGGATTACCATATATAAAATTCAACTTGTATTTCAGGTAAAAAATATGTTCTTCAGTCTATACTCCATATTAAATATAATGATATTGGAGCTACATTTCCTTAATGCAATCTATTTGAAGTTTGATGTTTTTATAGTTAACTAACACATTGTTTTTTTCTTCTATTTGACAAGAAATGAAGTTGGGACTTATCTATTTATAGATAATGTCGAAAATAAAAATGGTTTATGCACTGGCTTACTAGGTTCCTATGCATTCATCATAGGAGACCTATTGACATTGAGACCGACATTCATTTAATGAAATTTTATTGTTGATTTGATGACTAAAAGGTCATTACATGGAGCCTCTATGATTTTAGCCATATTTTTAAATAAATCTTGAAAGAATATGTTGGGTACGTGTTTCTAAAATTTTCCCTATTGTGAATCATACATGATGAGCATTTGTATTTTATGGAAATTTTGTAAACTAAAAAAATGTGTTATTTTTCATTTTAATATTTTGTTAGGTACCTTATTGTTCTTCTCTTATACAACTTATTCACTTTGATTATAGGTAGTGTGAGAAAATTAGGGCATTATTCCTAGAAAGATGTTAATGTCAATGTGGATGCTATGCAACCATCCATTGAAGTTTTTTAGATTGAGGGGGATGATTGGGCCCAACAGACTTTGTGAAAATTGATTTACATTGAGTGTAGCATGATAAATGAGCTTCACACTTTGATAAAATGTTCTACTGTAAATTGAAAATATTTATGAAATCATCTCTCCATTCTATCTGTAAGGAGGTTTGAACTTAGTAGTACACAAGTAGATGTGATGAATAAAGTCCACAATTTAGATTGATAATTTGATTTTATTTACAAGGTGTTCTAGTGAAAGAGTATGTGACAATTCTAAAGTAAATACAACATCATCTAGGTAATTTTATTAAGTCAATTTTTTTCAAGACTTAAGTTTATATCTTTCAATGAAAAATTAGCCAAAATTTAAGAGATTTTTAATTCTGTGAAAGATTCACTAAATATTATACAAGGTTTTCTAATTTTGTGAAAGATTTGTCTTATTTCACAAGATTTTATAATTTTGTAAAAGATTCACCAATAATTTACAATATTTTATAATTCCATGAAATATTTGCCTATATTTTACAAGGTTTTATAATTCCATAAAAGATTTGCCAAAAAAAAAATATACATATTATATTATTGATAAAATAGCCTTCATAATTTCCCATGTATCATAATGATTCACCCATTTATTATATATATATAAATTTAGGGGGGGTCCTTAAAATTTTCATTGGTGATGAGTAGGGACACTACTGCATATATTGTCCTAGAAATAGAGGCTCCTTCAATAAGAAGTCAAACAAGAAAAGACATCATGCTTACATCGCTGAAGATTATTAACCAACCAATAAAATATTTAGTGAAGAAAAGGAATATTTCTCAAGTGACGAGGAATATGAATTCTACTTGTGAAGACAAATATCACACTCTCACCGATTTGAGAATTTGGATAAGAAGGAATGTAGTTAGTGACACTCATAACCAGTATTGTTGTAGATAGAAACTTCCTATGGCTTGGGGGTACCAAAATAGAAAGTATGGCACCAAAAATCAATCCTTTCTAGTATGCAAGAGAAATAAAATCATCTAACACTATGCGATATAGAATCGTACCTTATTCCATATGGTTGTAGTAGATCCTCATTTAGCTTTTTCAATCACACTTGTATTCCAAATTCTCTCCCAACAACAACAAACAAAGCAAGCATGATATATAATAATGTGTTAGATCTACTGTAGCATATATAATCAAACATGTATAAGAAAGTAAATATATCAATGGATTAAATATTCATATTCAAATTCACATTTGTTGGACATGAAAATATATTTCTATTAATAAAACATAGATACAATAGTGACAAACTTTTTCGGCACTTCTACAAACAGGAGAAACCGAGTCCTCCACCTGGGCCTCCACCACTTTAATCCTCCATATCTCAATGGAAAGATCAAAAAGAAAATGAAATCTTAGGAAAAACACTATGTGCTCCAAGGGACAAAGGGATGCAGACTCAAGTATAAGAAAAATTGAGGCAACAATGGACTATAGTTTCCTTACTCTTCAATTTATCCCCCTTCAATGTATCCAAGAGGCTCAATATATAACACTCCAAAGAGGTAATGGAGGATCGCGTCTAATAATTCTCAAGGAATATGGAAGGCCAAGGGTCAATAAATTTAAAATCATATGAGGACAAATCAAAAAATATTTGTCTTTATTCACACATCCTGATGTATGCGGGTTTGAGGTCAAAAGTTTTGTATACATGCGAGTATGTCTTTAAAAATAGTGTATAGGTATAAACAGGTTATTTTTTGGGATGATATTGGAACATCAAAGTATAATATAAGTCTGTGGGGTCCAAAAGATTCCTCAGGGGGACATGGAGGGCCATAAAGGTGTGATCTACTAGGTGTGGTAAAATAATCTATAACAGATGCCCCTTAATGTGTGAGGTCAGAGGGGTAACATGATGGCCGAAATACATTATATAATCCATCCCATAAGTGGAGTAATGAATACCCAGGTGGACGAACTAGCCACTCATCAGTACAATCCAATACTCAATCTCTGCATGTGACCGCAAGTACATATAGCAGTCCCAGATACATAATAGTACAATGGCCATGAATAGGCATGATATACAAAATGTCGTGTGTGGTCATCACCACGTACAATATACAATGAATCAATATGTCCATAATGGATGGAGATATCTGATATACACTAGTATATGGTCATGAGAGATGAAATCTCATGAGTACTGGCACGATCAAGGAGGTAGCATGTATGGAATGCCACAAAGCTGAAGGTATTCGACATAAACCACTACAAGTACATGTCCTACTATGTGACTAGATGTGTCGAGGTCAAACATAGTAGTCCATCATCTGATTACCAGTCATTGATGTATATCGTTAGCAGGCACGAGATAACCCATTGATAATGAAAATGGGAATAAAGGTACATAGTGCAATATAACAAGTGTGAATAGATGTGTTGAGTTTGAACACTTCAAATAATCCATCGATTAGGGGACATTGATGTATTCCCAAAACTTTCAATAGCGAGAGAAACTACCATTGATGAATGTAAGTATCAAGGCACTAAAAGGACTCTAGATTCCTATTCCAAAATAAATGACTTGAAGTGGATGGAATGGAATCCACTAGAAGGAGGGAATTAAGGAATACCCCATCAACCAAAACGAGGTACTCAACAATGTTGTATAATGTGGAAGAACTCGAACAAGATGTGCATGAAGCAGTAATAGTAATAGGAATGGCCGACATGCAAAGTCAAGAAAACTGAGGAATTCCTGACTTAGACTTTAACTTCCTTTGAACAAGAGCATAAAGTAAGTTTTCATTGAAGGTAGGAAGCATGGACTCAAGGGGACTGGAAGTGTAACCAGTCGATGGAGATAAAATCAGAGTAACGAGTACAGCTCCTAATGTCAAACTAATAACCCAACCAATGAATATGATATATAGTTCTCTGTTCAAAGGAGACATGACTTGAATGCCACCAAAGATAATATATTTTCATGTCTATATTTTATGTTATTTGATTTGTTTAGAATTTTGCAGATGTTTTGAAAAGATTGAAAAAGAATAAAAGTGCTTTATAGTACATAGCTAGGAGGAGACGAGTGTTAAGCACAAGAAAACTAGTTCCAAGCAGCAGAACAATACCTATGCTCAATGAAAGGAACTATGTGTAGGATAACAACACTCGGGGGATGGTCTCCTCCCAATAAAGGGGTGATCAAGCTGCAAAGCATATTTTAAAGGCTCTACTTGGCTAGACATGAGATAAGATCAGGATACATCATGGCTTATAACTCTGAAGGAGGGAGCCAGAATAAAGCTCAATAAGGAAATAAAAAATCATGAAATGCAATTACAACTTGATATATAAAGAGAAGTCCCTGGGGAAAAGCTAGCATAAAGTTCAAGAGGAGTATGAATCTTCTTCTCAAGGACATAGCAAGACTAAAAAAGGACTCCCACAACCTAAAGGAGAAATATCAACATGGGTACCAAATGAAAAATAGGGTCTAACTAGGTCACCCATGTATAGGAAGGATCTACCATTCACACAATATGGCTTCTAACAACATCCTGAAGGTTCCGTGACTTTATGGAATGGGATCATACATAAAGCTAAGATGAAACGGTCATAAGGCCGTGCAAAATGCAAGTGGATGTGAAATACTAACATATATGCCAGTTCAGACATTATACCTATGATAAGCACAAACAGATGAAAGAATTGTTCAAAACATGCTCAAATTGGGCCCTACAACAAAAATTAGTCCAAGCGGTCCAAAAATGGTAAAAAATGGTCCAAACTATAGGAAAGTGGGTAAAAAATACAAATTTTTTTTCTATAAAATAGTCAAAAAATTATATTTTCCATACCTTTTGGAAATTTACCCAACATAGTTCTTTTAGACCACAAACTTGAGAAGCTGATCCCCAAAGCATTGGTCCACGGAATCACACACTATATTGTTCAGGTAGATCATCATGCCACACTCTTTCATTTTCATTCTTTTATTTTTTACTTTAGGCCAACCCAAAATAGATAGTTTCTTCCCACACAGAAATCGAGTGTTTTTCTGCATATAGGGCTCGGCATACGCAAAAAAACCTGAGATATCTTCGTATGTATGCGGTTGTTTTGAAAATAGTCGCGTATAGAGACGCAAATAACAAATGCAAGGTCAAAGACTAATGAAACTTGGAAATTCTTGTGTAGGATGGTCCTAGAGTGGAGAGAACATGAGCATGAATACATTGATAGGGACGTGCAATATGACTTAATGGCTCAACAAGCATTTAGGGCTTCTGGTTTATACAGGTTACGGTGCCTTTGTAGCTTGAGGGAAAAACCAAGGCTACTCCAAATTCTAGTAGACTACTTGGATCTTGACTTAGGTACATTCCAGTTAGATGGGATGCCCCTCAGCCTTGAGGTTGAGGATATCTATTTCATTATAGGAATTTCCCGAAAGGGGGAAGTGGTGAACCTATGAGATCCTAGGTTAGGAGGAGGAATCACTATAGAGGAATACATTCTTGTTTATTTCTTTCCAGATACAAAAAATTTTGGTAGCCAAATCCCAACGAAATTGATCCAGAACCTAGGGATAAAGGCCATATACACAACAAAATCACTACCAACCACACTACCAGCAGAACTAGTACCCATCACAGCAACCAAACCTACACGGAAGGGTGGTGGAAACTTCAAAGGAAGAGGAGGATGAGGAGGATTTGGTAGAGTAATATGCCAAGTTACATGCTATAATTATGGACAACTGGGTCATTACAGAATATATTACTTAGAACCTGTGAAGACATGTTCATACTGTAAAGGATGAGACCATAACATGGAGAAATGTCCTCAATTGATTGCAAAGTGGAAATCAAGGACTATCGCAGGTCCTAAGCTAGCACAGAATGCAAACCCAAATCCCAACATGAATGTTCAGATGATTGCAGCTGAACCACGAGATCTGAATGTCCTTGTGGTAACATGAGGAGGGTCTACGATCGGAGATGATCAGGATAAATCATAAGAACAACTGCAACCGCAACTACGACCTGTGACATAAAAGAAAGTATCATTTGACGTCCATAAACAAAAGGAATTATTCTTTGAAGTGCTACCAAATTTTGTGGATCCAATAGAATCATCAACATCAGAAGAAGTAAAGGAGATTCCTAAACGATTTCAGCGCATATTTCAGAAGAATGTACCACAAAAGGTTAGTAAGCCCAATTTGTTTTTTTCAAGTTGTCTCTTACTAATAAAAGATAAAGATGTTATTGTAGAACTACAAGAAATTATAGAAGAGATACCCATAGAGCCACAACCTAAAAAGAAAGTTAACCAAGTGAGGAAGAAGTTTCAAACTGGTAGTGAGTTCAGAATGACTACGCAGATACGTGACTAAAAAATGGATTACATCATCTTAGACATAGGTTGTGATGTCAATATTTTGATACGACAAATATGGGAAAGTATGGGAAAGCCACACTTGGACTGGTCTCCTATCCAGCTGCAACTTGCGAATCAGGCAATGGTCCTACCCATTGCTCGACTGAGATAGGTCCCTGTCGACATTGAAGGATTAAACACATTTGTGGAATTTAAAGTCATTAATATTGTTGATGACACAAAACCACATCCCACATTGCTCAGGATAGATTGGGCTACAGACAACCATACTATTATAAACTTCAAGAAAAGGATCCTCTCATTCGAGGATAATGAGATAAGAGTGGTGTCTCCCATTCATCCATTAGAGGGAAAGAGATACGTCGAGCCTGTATATAATGATGGATAGGCTGACTACCTTGAAGAAATATATAATGTTACTGAATTACAAGAAGACTACATCAATTGGACAGTGGATGGAAACCTGAGCTCGAAGAGTGCTAGTTCCTACACATCTGACTCAGGGGAAGCTTTGGAGAATTGGAAAAACAGACTACATGAAGTCTCTATGAGGAGGTGCACAAGAGTTACCAGGTATGTGCAATGAGTGGAGAATGAGTTATGCAAGATACCTACCTATGAGGTTTACCTAAGCTTGTCAAGTTCTTAAAATAGTTTGAATTACTTGTAATGGAGTCATAGCGCCTGTCCACATTGGATCATGCTCTAAAAGCTACTCCCGTTAGATGGTGGGGTTCACATAAGAAGTCTATAACAAACTGGTCACAATGCAGAAGATTGATGGAAATCATATTTGGAGAAGAGGTCACCCCGGTAAACAATAAGTATTCAAGGTTAGCAAACCTCATGGAACATCTTAATCATTATCGCATGGTATTTGCAAAATAACCGCGGCAGGAGTGGGTCCATCATTTCATACATACATTGAAAATGCCACCTAGAACTTGGTATGCATCTATTGAATTGCAATAAGGAACCCAAGAATGGGAAGGGCTCGCTAAGAATCTTGTGCATACATTTGAAGTTGTTGATGAGAACCCTACAGTGGATGATGTGCTCCAGGCGATAAAGGAGAAGATATTTGCTGAGATCCATGTCGAAGAGGCTAACTCTCATAAGTGTAGTGCGACCATTACGCAATGGATGGATTGCTACAATCTAGTTAGAGATCCAGATGCTAATCCGAATAACATAAACATACCAAAATTAGAAGGCACACATGAAGTAGAAGGAAGTGGTATTTCAAGTGACCAGTTCCTTAAGCCATTAAAAATTAAGAAAGTAAACATTAGGTCATCAGACAACCCAAAGCTCGCCAATATAGGATATTATTGGGATGAAGAGACAATTGCGAAAATCACGGATTTACTACATGAATATCAAGATCTATTCCCTACAAACTTATCAGAAATGAACGAAATAGTGGGAGACTTAGGGGAGATGAAAATACCCCTACGACCAAATGCTAAACCAAGTAAGAAGGGACCATATAGGATGAGCCCCAAGTATAAAGAAAGGGTAAAATAACAACTCGATTGTATGCTCGATGCCATAATTATTGAACCTGTAGAAGAGTCAAAGTGGATCAGCCTTGTAGTGATCTAGAATAAGAAGACAACAGGAGAAGTCAGGATCTATGTCGACTTAAGGAAGATGAACGATGCATGCTTGCATGATCCAGTCCCAATTCCATTTATAGATGAAGTACTTGAAATTGTCAGAGGGAAAGATATGTATTCATTTACTGGTGGCTTTTCGAGCTATCATCAAGTATGAATTGCGAAGGAGGATCGCCACAAAAAAACCTTCATCACCAAATGGGGATGCAACCAGTATACGTTAATGCCCTTTGGACTCAACAATGCACCTGCTATTTTTTCTAGTATAGTAGTCTCTACTTTTAAATATTTTATTCATAAATTTCTTGAGGTATGCTATGATGATTGGACTATGTTTGGTCTAGTAAGAGACCATATTGAGAGTCTAAGAACGATGCTAGACGATTGTCTCTAGTATCAGATTGCGGTTAACTGTAGGAAATGTATTTTATTCGTGCCATTTGGTGTGTTATTGGGTCACGTCGTATGTTGTGAAAGAATCTTGGTTGACCCAACAAAGACTGTGATTATCCTGGACTTACCACCGCGTACATGAGTCACGCAACTCAGATCAGTCCTAGGACATACAAGCTACTACTGCAAGTTCATAAGAGGATATGTAGTGATCACTACACCTATGGAGAAACTATTTAAGAAAGACTCAAATTTCCAGTGGACAACAAAGTTCCAGGAAATATTGGATAAATTGAATACTGCAATGGACACCGCGCCAATACTTGTATTCTTGGACTAGAAGAAGGAATTCCATTTGCATGTTGACGCATCATCTATCGCGCTTGGAATAGTCCTAACACAACTAGGATAGGGTGTACTCAACCATCCTATTGCTTTCACAAGTAGGAAACTATCAACAACATAAAAGAAATACACGACTACAAAAAAAGAAGGCCTTGCTATGGTCTATGCGGTTTAGAAATTCAAACACTATTTGTTGGGTGGACATTTTTAGATGTACACTAACCATTCATCACTGAAACACCTAATCAACAAGCTAGTGATGGGGGAGGAGATCTTTACATGGCTTCTCATGTTTGAAGAGTTTGATTTTGAGGTCTTTGTTAAACCTAGCCGACTGAATGTTGGACCAGACCACGTATCAAGGATAGAGAATGGTGAAGAGCAAATCATCTTGGAAGATAATTTTCCTGATGCACAACTAATTGTGATCCACATGATGGATGAACATAACCATGAGTTTAATTCCATCAATCACATTTTGGGTATAGGATATGCACCTGAAGGAATGCCAACTAACCAAAAGAAACACTTGGTCGTCAGAGTTGCTGATTATACATTGATCATGGGACATCTATATAAAATGGATACAAATAAGGTACTGCGTCATTGTTTCTTTGACTATGAACAACCTTGGGTTATGAGTGAAGCATGTGATGGTGTCATAGGTAGTGAGTTCAGAATGACTGCGCAGATACGTGACTACGAAATGGATTACATCATCTTAGACGTAGGTTCTGATGTCAATATTTTGATACGACAAACATAGGAAAGTATGGGAAAGACACACTTGGACTGGTCCCCTGTGCAGCTGCAACTTGCGAATCAGGCGAAGGTCCTACCCATTGCTCGGCTGAGCTAGGTCCCTATCGACATTGAAGGATTACACACATTTGTGCACTTTAAAGTCATTAATATTTTTGATGACACAAAACCACATCCCACATTGCTCAGGATAGATTGGGCTACAGAAAACCATACTATTATAAACTTCAAGAAAAGGATCCTCTCATTCGAGGATAATGAGATAAGAGTGGTTTCTACCATTCATCCATTAGAGGGAAAGAGATATGTCGAGCCTATATATACTGATGGACAGGCTGACTACCTTGACAAAATATACAATGTTACTGAATTACAAGAATACTACATCAATCAGACAGTGGATGGAAACTTGATCTCGAAGAGTGTTAATTCCTACACATATGACTCGGGGGAAGCTTTAGAGAATTGGAAAAACAGACTACATGATGTCTCTATGAGGAGGTGCGCAAGAGTTACCAGGTATGTGCAATGAGTGGAGAATGAGTTATGCAAGCTACCTACCTATGAGGGTTTACCTAACCTTGTGACCTTCTCAAATTAGTTTGAATGAATTGTAATGGAGTAGTAGAACTTGTCCGCACTGGATCATGCTCTAAAAGCTACTCCCGTTAGATGGTGGGGTGCACATAAGAAGTCTATAACAAACTGGCCACAGTGCATAAGATTGATGGAAGTCATATTTAAAGAAGAGGTCACCCCGGTAAACCATAAGTATTGAAGGTTAGCAAACCTCATGGAACATTTTAATCATTATCGCATGGTATTTGCAAAATACCCACGACAGGAGTGGATCCATCATTTGATACATACATTGAAAATGCCACCTAGAACCTGCTATGCATCTATTGAATTGCAATAAGGAACCCCAGAATGGGAAGGGCTCACTAAGAAGCTTGTGCATACATTTGAAGTTGTTGATGAGAACCCTATAGTGGATCATGTGCTCCAGGCAATAAAGGAGAAGATATTTGCTGAGATCCATGTCGAAGAGGCTAACTCTCAAAAGTGTAGTGCAACCATTCAGCAATGGATGGATTGCTACAATCTAGTTAGAGATCCAGATGCTAATCCAACTAACATAAACATACCAAAATTAGAAGGCACACATGAAGTAGAAGGAAGTGGTATTTCAAGTGACCAGTTCCTTAAGCCATTAAAAATTAAGAAAGTAAACATTATGTCATCAGACAACCCAAAGCTCACCAATATAGGATATTATTGGGATGAAGAGACAATTGTGAAAATCACGGATTTACTACATGAATATCAAGACCTATTCCCTACAAACTTCTTAGAAATGAATGGAATAGTGGGAGACTTAGGGGAGATGAAAATACCCTTGCGACCAAATGCTAAACCAAGTAAGAAGTGACCATATAGGATGAGCCCCAAGTACAAAGAAAGGGTAAAAGAAGAACTCGATCGTATGCTCGATGCCATAATTATTGAACCTGTAGAAGAGTCAAAGTGGATCATCCTTGTAGTGATCTAGAATAAGAAGACAACAGGAGAAGTCAGGATCTGTGTCAACTTAAGGAAGATGAATGACGCATGCTTGCACGATCCATTCCCAATTCCATTTATAGATGAAGTACTTGAAATTGTCAGAGGGAAAGAGATGATTCATTTACTGATGGCTTTTCGGGCTATCATCAAGTGTGAATTGCGAAGGAGGATCGCCACAAAAAAACCTTCATCACCGGATGGGGATGCTACCAGGATAGGTTAATGCCCTTTGGACTCAACAATGCACCTGCTATTTTTTCTAGAATAATAGTCTCTACTTTTAAATATTTTATTCATAAATTTCTTGAGGTATGCTATGATGATTGGACTATGTTTGGTCTAGTAAGAGACCATATTGAGAGTCTCAGCATGATTCTAGATGGTTGTCGCCAGTATCAGATTGTGCTTAACTATATGAAATGTATTTTATTCATGCCATTTGGTGTGTTAATGGGTCACATCGTATGTTGTGACAGAATCTTGGTCGAACCAACAAAGATTGCGATTATCCTAGACTTACCACCACCTACATCAGTCATGGAACTCAGATCAGTCCTAGGACATACAAGATACTACCACAAGTTCATAAGAGGATATGCAGTGATCACTACACCTATGGAGAAACTATTGAAGAAAGACACAAATTTCCAGTGGACAACAAAGTTCCAAGAAATCTTGGATAAATTGAAGACTGCAATGGCCACCACGCCAATACTTGTATTCTTGGACTGGAAGAAGGAATTCCATTTGCATGTTGATGCGTCATCTGTCGCGCTTGGAATAGTCCTAAAGAAACTAGGAGAGGGTGCACTCGACCATCCTATTGCTTTCACAAGAAGGAAACTATCAACAACATAGAAGAACTACCCGACTACAAAAAAAGAAGGCCTTGCTATGGTCTATGCGCTTTAGAAATTCAAACACTATTTGTTGGGTGGACATTTTTAGATGTACACTAACCATTCAACAATGAAATACCTAATCAACAAGCTAGTGTTTGGGGAGGATATCCGTACATGGCTTCTCATGTTTCAAGAGTTCGATTTTGAGGTATATGTTAAACCTAGCCGACTGAATGTTGGACTAGACCACGTATCAAGGATAGAGAGTGGTGAAGAGAAAATCATCTTGGAAGATAATTTTCCTGACGCACAACTATTTGTGATTTAGATTATGGACGAACATAACCATGAGTTTAATTCCATCATTCACTTTTTGGGTATAGGATATGCACCTGAAGGAATGCCAACTAACCAAAAGAAACACTTGGTCGTCAAAGCTACCGATTATACATTGATCATGGGACATCTATATAAACTGGCTACGGATAAGGTACTACGTCATTGTTTCTTTGACTATGAACAACCTTGGGTTATGAGTGAAGCATATGCTGGTGTCACAGGAGAACACTATGCAGGAAAAGCAACAGCATGGGGACTTCACTTAGTGAACCTCTCACATAACACATGAGATCGTGGGATATTAAATAATACCCTCAATTTTAAGAGATATTGACCCAAACTCTTTTTGTTGAAAACCCCCTCCCAATACTTAAAACCTCCTCCCCACCCNGCCCTCGTGAGCAACAGTGCGCAATATATTGTAGGCAGGACTATGATGGCCAACCATACACATGGATACTAAAAGCTTCTGCAAATGCTGTGATATTTTTCAAAGCATAGGAAAACCATTGCGCCACGACGAGATGCCTCTTGCGCCATAGATAACCCTTCAACCATTTGAAAAGTGGGTAGTTTTTTTTGTTGGACCAATCAACCAACCATGAAAGAGAACTGGTGTGCACTACAATATCACTGTGATGGACTATTTGGACAGATGGGTTGAAGTTGCGCCTAGTAAATATTGTATTGCTACACTGCGGCAAAGTTTTTGTTCAAAAACATAGTCAACAGATTTGGTTTTTCTAAGATACTACTAAGTGACCAAGGTACGCATTTTTTTAACAAAGTGATTATTGAGCTGACTGCATAATTTCAGATCTAGCATAAGAAGATGACTCCCTACCATCCTCAGGAAAATGGAATGGTCGAAGCTTTCAACAAGATTTTGGAGAATGCATTGAGCAAGGTATGCAATGTGCATCGAGATGACTGGGATCAAAAAGTATCAGTTATTCTATGGGCATATTGCACAACCTACACGTGACTAACAAGGCACACCCCTTTCAAACAAGTATATGGATAAGAAGCTATTGTGCCAATGGAGTACATTGGGCCAAGTCTAAGAATCATTACACTGACAGACATGACCGATGGAGATGATTTCGAGTAGAGGTTGACATAGCTCATGCAAATGGAAGAAGAACGCTTCATCATAGGATTCCATCAGACAGTTGAGAAGAAGCAACAAAAACCATGGCACGATCACCATATCAGGGTTAAACCATTCGATGTTGAAGGACTTGTGTTGCTATATAACAAAAAATATTTCAAACACTCGGGAAAGCTAAGGACACATTGGCTAAGACCATATCTGGTCGCACACATCACTGATGCGGGTGCAGTAAAACTACAGAAGCTAGATGGTACCTATGTTGCAGGTATGGTGAATGCCAGTCACCTAAAGCCATACTACGACAGTAATAACATCCCAGGCAAGATTGCGCTGCACGTTGGAAAAAAAAAGGAAGGTGTAAAAGACATAAAAATTACTTTGTTGCACGTCCGCAAAGGAATAAGTATGAAGCATAGGAGAAGGGGTGGAAAAGTGCACAGAAAAGAAAAAAGTGCTGCAAAAAGTGGAAATGACAGGATGGCCAACATTAAAGTGCAAATACTCGGTGAATATTGAGGCAGCTGTGACAACTAAGTGTCATTAATATGACGAGATATGAGGACGATGATAGTGTGCAGAAAGGTCACATATGACGGATCCACCATAACTGTTCTGAAAAAAACATCGCAACACTCAAGTTAACGACTTAATGAATGGACGCTATTGGGCTCCCAATATGCAAGTGAATTACCACTAACATACAGAGTGTACGATATTTATTGTCAACTCGGGGAAGTCTTCTATTTCAAGGATAACATGCACAATATATGCTTAAACACGAAATCACTGTAATTGAACAATACTATCCTCTGTTCATCTATTCTCATCCCAAGAATCTAATTAGTCTAGTTACCTTCTAAGGAATGCAATCACAATTACCTTCTGTTATGTCTTGATCTAAGAATGGAAAAATAAAAGTCACATCTAAATTACAATTGAAGATAAAAGGAAATCTTGTTCATACCACTTAATGATTAACTCAAATATCTAATCTGATTGTCCTAGGAATCCAAAAACATAAATTGAATATTGATCTAGGAATTCAAAGTACAGATATTGAGTTTAGCTGTTATAGGAAATTGAAGTACAGGAATGAAATTTCGTAATCATAAAAATAAGAGACAAGATGCAAAGATTCATGGAAATGACAACTAAAAGATCTAAGGATGAACAAAGCTGTTACAGTTACCACACGAATTGCATAAGAAATAATTACCTACTCAGTTGACTATCACACTATGCCACTACAATTATCCAAGGAATTGAATTACGACACACTGTAAATCCACACTCGTTACAGCTTCCTATGAAGAAATAAAATTAACATAACATAACACAACAAAATAATTGGGAAGGCCTAATTTAACTCAGCGATCCCTATGGAAGGTAGGCCCAGCCTTCACACAGAGATGCTAGCTAAAGACACATAAAAAACTTTAGATTATAAGTAACTCCTTGTATTAAAAGACAGAGTGATTACACAATTCCTCCTCATAGCTAATACAATGAATTGATTATATGTTCAGCAACCACTGGCTCGAAACAGTTCTCCATATTTATACAATATAAATCATAACATCTTATCCTATTAATGGGTAGCCATGAATATCCTTGATCTTTAGGTGCCATAAATGGCAACAGCTGTTACAAACATGGCGGGATGAAAAATAGGAAACATAGGAAAACTATTAATCGCCCCAGGGGTGATGATATCTTCATATTACGGCTACACACAAGCAGCAACACACTATTGACCTCCAAGTCTGACACATTATGTTACAGCTACCTTGACATAGCTTTTTCTGGGATATTGCACTAGAACCGCATTCCTTGGTTGATGATAGGATGGATGGGGATCAACTTGAGCGATGAATGCCCATCCTTTTTGTAGCCTTTTCAACCCAATCTTCCTACAATCCATATATCTCAAAATACCTTTATAAACCATCATATGTTAGCACATTGAGAGATACGAAGCCTTAATTATCACAATCATAATTATTAATAAAATAAAACAATAGCCAATCATACCTTGGTGGTTTGAAGAGTAGAGTGGGGGTAAAACGTATATTTGGCATGCTCAATGGGGTAGGATAGAACAAGAAGAGGTAATTAAGGGTGGTCAAAAGAAGCCATTTCCGGGCCCAACATCTCCCCCCTAACTGTCCTGTTGCATGTCCTCATGCAACAACCTCCATTACTTTGAACTTGAATCTTGCATTGAGCTCTGTTCATGGAGAGAAGAGAAGTTGTAGGGGAAATCAGAAGTCCATTCTTTTTCTACAAACCCTCTGTGAGCAATCCAATATCTCCAGCATTGCTGCTCCTTTTCCTTGGTTAGTGAGAAGTCCATCCTATAAGGTTTTGGTGGAAACCAGATGAGGGGAAATTTAAATTTCAGACCCAACCAATTAACCTCACATTCTCTGATACATCCAACATAACCCTCGACCCTAGAAAGTGCCTGTACAAAATTTCAAAAACAATAGGGGTTTCTGCTCATGAGTATAGGAGAGGCAACCTGCCATCTGTGCTTACTTCCTTCCAACGCTGCTTGTTGGCGTATAGAAATATGGTTGGTACAAGTAGAAATAACTTCCTCCTATAGTTCCATTATGTGTTGAGTCTGGATGGAGCATGAAATCAAACTCCTATATTGAGCAAGAAGAATACCCAGATTTTGAGGCTCACTTCGAACCCACAGGTTAGAGTGAGATTCATTGTGAGAAAAGGTTTGAAAAGACCTTTCCCACTAAGCATGATTTCTCATAAAAGAAGCAAAGGCCCTCAACTGAAAATCCCTTGAAAAAGGGACAGGATTTGAATGGCGGTCCAGAGGGCAAGACATCTCATGCAAATATAATTCACACAACAAATTTTGATCTTCAAAATTACTTCAAAAAAATGTTTCCAAAAATTTTGCTGACGTAGTTATCTCAAATGACCTCCCTTCTTTCACAGCTCTAAACTTAAACCAAACAAACTGTTCAAACAGGAAGACAGGGTAAGAAGAATAAGGTACCCTAGTGCCCAGAAGTTCTTGAGAGAGAGCATACATCTGCTCTTTTTCCTTCTGCATAAACTGGAACTTTTTTAGCTCCCTTAAATTGCTCTGTAGCTCTTCATCTAGAAGTCTCTGGATCATACGTTCTTCTACCCATTTCTCTTCCAGTCTCCTGATAATATTTTTATGCTCAGTAAGGGAAATTATCCCTCTTTGGTATTCCTCCACCCGGCTCTTCCACTTTATTACCTCCATTCTCAGAATTGAGACTTCTACTGTAAGGTTTAGGATTTCTTCTTCATGATGCTCCTCCTTGTCAGAACATAGGTCGATGAAGTTTTGAAGGGGATCAATCCACACCTTGTTTCCTGATGTGCCACATTGGACACCCTACACATCTGAAGCTATCTTGGGGGGTGCTGGTTCTTATGTGATATCTACCTTTTCTAGACTCTCTTCAGCAACAACATCCACCACTCTTGGAGACGCTGGTTCCTGCATAACAACGTCCTCTTTCTGGGGTTCTTTCATGGAAATTTTGGCAGCTAACTGTGTGAACATTGGTTCTTATGGATCAACTTCCTCCTGAAGTTTAATTTCATTTTCTACCTGATTATTAGCTGCTATATCAGCCAGACGCTGCGAGGCTACTGGTTCTTGTCTAACAGAGCCCTGTTCTTCTTTTTCCTCCTACTATTGAGATTGCATGTCTTCTTCAGTATGCAACTGCTCCTTAGGGATTCCAGTATCCCCTGGGGATTGTGTTTGAACTTGTTCATCTTCACTCCAATGCATGTCAGGAATGACATCCACTTCAGGATTATTTTCTTATTGCATTTCAAGAGTCCCTACTGCAACCTTCAAGGATGTTGGTTCTTGTGTGACAACATCCTGGCTCACTTCTTCATCTCCCCACTGTTGTGGTTCCTCTTCTATGTTTTCTGTGTCATGGGACAATTCTGGAGTCGTAGTACATAATTCTTTATTATACTCCAGAGTGCCCTCAATCCCTGGTTCTCCTCCCATCTGGTCAGCCACTTGGACAAGCACATTCAGGGATGTTGGTTCTTGTGTGATAGTACCTTGTTCAATCCCATCATTGGCTTGCTGTTGTGGTTCCACTTCTATAATTTCTGTGTCATGGGAGGACTCTAGGGTCATAGTGCAATCTTCATCCCCACAGTCAGGAATAACTTCATCCCTTGGTTCCTCTGTCCCAGAGTTAGTGGCAACTTCAACAAGAATATTTAAAGATGATGGTTCTTGTGTGACAACATCTTCATTCTCTGCAACTTCCTCCGTTGTAGGTGCATACTGTTGTGTTTTAAAGGCACGAATTACAATCTTGTGGCCCACTTCCTTAAATATTTCCCCACAGGTGGGACATACCACTCTTTCTTCCTCATTGCCAGGCTCGGTAGGATTTGGTCCCTCGAATTGATCCACAGCCTCCACCAATGTGTGTAGCTTCCTTTCACCCTATTTTCTGCATGCTTCTTTCCAATTTTCCAATTCCCTTATGAGTGTTTGGACCTCCCATTTTAGTAGCCTATTTTAGAACAAAAGTCCTTCAATTTGAGGTTCTTCTTCAACCGGCCCGTGTGGGGCATCAATTGGCCTTGGTTCAAGAATGGGGAACTCAATTTGTGCTTCTAAGGTTTCCCATCCTTTCCTTGCTACTTCTGCTGCTGCAACTGACCTAGTTCTTTTCCTTCTTATTGGTGGAGATATCTTAATTTCATCATTTGATCTCTTCCTTTTTCTTTATGGTGCTGGAGTTTCTCAATTCACAGCTGAAATAGAAGGAATGTTCCTAGTTCTAGCATTTTCTTGTTCCTCGGGTTGTTCTTCCTTAATCAAAGTTCCTCCCCACTTGGGTGAGGATTCAATGGTCACCAGCTCAATATTTTCTTCCGTTGCCATGTCTCTATCATCTTCGGGATCAATTGTCGTAGCATCTAATGCTGCTTGAATTTCACCCTCTGTTGTCAGAGCTACCCTGCTATTTAGTTCTTCCACAGGGTTTTTATGTACATCTTCTCTCAATTGTTCTACTTGTGCCCCTGGTTGATCCTCTGATCCAGTCTCATCTCCCCCCCCAACTATATTGGAGGGGATCCGATCCTCCTGTTATGCTTCATTTCCCCCCAACTGTGGATGGACCTGCTCTTCTTCTATTGGGATACAGGGCAAAGGAGCGGGTTCCTGAACTTGAGCTGTAAATTGCTCCCAGGTTATATTGTGTTGAGCAAGGGTCCTTAAGATGATTAATTTAATGAGGCCATGGTAGGTTAGTGAGGTGAGTGGATGTTTGGAAACTTGAACAAACCCCGCCATATGATACAAATCATGGAGCAAATAATATGGAATATTTATTAGAACCCTGTGACGAAGATGAGATAGTAAAGGAAATTCAGAATTATAGATGGTTTGGTACCTACCTTCACAGGTGATATATTTCTTGAGAAAAATAGCGACTTGATTCCATGGCTGTAGCAATGACTATAATACTATCCCCCTTTTTGTTGTTTGAACCTGCTCCCCCTCTATTAGAAATTCGTATACTGCTACAGTAGTGGGGACTCAATGTCCAAACCAAGCCCTTCCCACCTGAGGAATATCAGTGACCTCAGCGATAATGGCTTCAGAAACTTCAATGTGAAATCCCCAAACCTCTAAGTGAGTTTCTATGAGATTCAAAGCAAACTGTAAGGCTGCTTCACGGTGAAATCCATTCAAACATTTGAAAAATTCTGTCCAACTGGCAGCTTGAAAGATAGCAAAGACTGCAGCGTTTCTCCTGAGCTCTCGTGTGTTTGAAGGTTCATAACGAGTCGGAATCCCCATGTTTCTGACATCGGAATTAGTTTGCAGTTCAATAGATTACAGACTCCGACAATGGAGGTTACAACACAGAGGATGCATGGACAACTGAGAGGAGAGTTAGGAAAATTTGGAAAGCTTTAGCACATCAGATTATTTGAAATTTTATTCCGAATTGGGAAAGGTGGCGGTTATTAGGTAACATAATTAGTCTTTACATCACATGGGTAGAGATTTAAGCGATGCAATAATGGGAATAAAAAGGAAGGTACAACTGACATTTTTAAATCATACTGATACTTAATCAAGTGGTTAATCAAAGCCATACCTTAGAAAACACGCGTTGGATGTCCTTTGGAGAATAATAGAATGTGTGGTTGCAAACATTGTGGAAGCTGAACTTGTGCACTGTGCAGTCATTAAATATAATCATTATTATGGAGGTACTGGAATAATTCTTTCCGTCAGTGAAGCAAAAACCATTGTGTCAAAATGGTCAGAAATATGAGAAATATCACATTATGGATAAGATTGCTGGCATGAGGAATCAGAGGCATATCTAGAGGAGTTGATGGAATGCAAAAAGATCTGCTAATAAAACAGGAGTCATAGCCGTAGATCATAAAGAAATTGAAGTAGAGACATGGCCTTCAGTGCTAGAAAAATTAGCTAAATATAGTGAAGTTGTAGCTTCCAAAAAAGATGTCATAGCTGTTGGAAGAGATGTCATGGCTGCTCGAAAAAAAGGGAAGAAAAATGTTAAGCAGAAGGAAAGTGACTGCGCTGGAGCGACAGGAAACGAGTTTTATGGTCAAAAGTGTAACAGGGTCACAGCATGTGGGAATGGAAGAAGGTAGAGTTTCATAATGTGGTGGTTTCGGGAAATGGTGTTGCATCCATCAAAAAATGATGTCACAGCTACCGGAAAATATGTTGCAGTTGCCAGAAAATTGGTGTCACAGCTTCCAGAAAATGAGTTGCAGCTGCCGGAAAATGGCTGTCACAGCTGTCGAAAAATGGGTGTCGCAACTGTCGAAAAATGAGTTGCAGTTGCTAGAAAATGGGTGTCATAACTACTAAAAAATGAGTTGCAACTGTTGGAAAATGGGTGTCGCAGCTACCGGAAAATGGGTGTCGTAGCTTCCAGAAAAGGTGTCGTAGTTACGACAAATTTATTTAAGGGAAAAGAAAGAAAAAAAATTCGTGGTGCGGGAAGGCACATAAACATGACTTTCGGTCGACAGGCATGATCTAACCCTCATCCTTGGGTGCTTTCTTGCAAATTTTGGAAAAACAACAGAGAAAAAAAAATATCAAGTGCAAAAAGAAAAAATAACATAACGAGAAAAAAACAACAATTATTTATGTACAATGATTCATGCGCGATTTACAGTGATTAATTAAATAATGACAGAGGCAGAGAGAAATTCCTGCCCTTGTGCTAGCTGGTAATATGGATCATGGAAATTTGTGAGATAAATGCATCCTTTGAAATTGGTTTACGGTACAGTCGCATCCTATGACCATTAGCAAATAATGGTACGCGGTTCTCATCAATAGTTACCAGGCGGACTGTGTCGTTATCAAATACCCTGTCTACTAGATATGGGCCCAGCCATCTTGTGCGTAATTTTCCCTTGAAATATCTTTTGAATCTGTAGTCGTATAATAGTGCCCAGTCTCCATCACAGAAGACCTTCTTTTTAATGAATCGTTCATGCCAATTGGATCTTTGTTGTTGAATTAACACTGTCTGGTCCACTGCAACTAACCGATTCTCGTCCAGTTCATTCAATTGATTCAATCTTCTTTTTTGGGATTCGGTTACATCAAATTTTACTTTGGTGTCCGTCTTCAAGGTCTTGATTTCAAATTCAATTTGGAATATGGCACTTTTTCCATACACTAAATCGTAAGTAGAGAAACCTATGGTGTTACGCCAAGTGGTGCGATATGCCCATAGTGCTTCCAGAAACCTGTCATCCCAATCTCTACGATTGCTCTTAAATGTCTTGGTATGGATGGCTTCAATAACTTTATTAGTGCTTTCCACCTGGCCATTTTCTTGGGGATGGTAAGGTGAAGCTACCCTATGCTAAACATGATACTTCTATAGAAGAGATTCAAATTGATGTGACATAAACTACGGTCCCCCATCAGTAACTACTTCCTTAGGTACCCCAAAATGGGTAAATATTTCACTGTATAGAAATTCGATCATAGCCTGGTCGTTAGCCTTCACCAGAGATACGGCTTCTATCCATTTGGTCATATAATCGGTATAGACCAAAATGTAATATTTCTATTTGGAATGAGGGCTGATAGGGCCAACTAAATCTAGATCCCATCTATCAAATGGTTCAATTATTGATTGAGGTTGTAGAGGCATTTGACCTAATTTGTTGGGCTGACCCATCCTTTGGCAGCTATCACAAGACTGAACATATATTTTTGCATCCCTGAAAAGAGTTGGCCAATAGTAGCCCATCCTCAGCACTTTGTGTCCTGTCCTTCTGTCTGCAAAGTGTCTCCCACAAGGTTCATCATGGCAGGCCTTTAGTATATGAAATATTTCATCTTCCCTTACACATCTTATGATTTCAAGATCACGACCTGTGTAAAATAGATGACCGTTTACCCAACAATACTTGGCACTTTGCTGGATGATTTTTCTCTTTTCTCTTTTAGAAATATGTGCCAGAAGCTTTCCTACAACCAAGTAATTAGCAACATCTACATACCAAGGGGAATGACCTAAAACTGCGAATAAATTTTCATCTCTAAAAGAGTCCTCAACAGGTAAATTATCATCACTTTTAGTGAAACGAGATAAAAAATCAGCGACAACATTTTCTTTTCCAAGTTTATCTATGATGGTAATATCAAATTCTTGTAATAATAAGAGCCACCTCATCACTCTGGCATTAGTGAAGGGCTAAGTTTTTACTAATATAATAAATTGCATAAGGTACTTGACCATCCTACTGTCCTAAAACTGCTCCAATAGTGATATCAGAAGCATCTGAAGAAATGTGAAAGGGTAGGGTCCAATTGGGCCCTCTTAAGATAGGAGATGTGGACAGCTTCTCTTTAAGCTTAACGAACACTATCTGACATGCTTCACTCCAAACAAACTGCACATCCTTCATTAACAATGAAAACAAAGGAGAAACAACTTTGGAAAAAATTTCTATAAATATTCGGTAGTATCTGGCATGTCCCAGAAAACTTCGCACCTCTTTTTGAGTTGTACGGGTAGGTATATTTTTTATAACCTTGATTTTTGAGGGGTCCACCTGAATGCCATCAATGGAGATGAAGTGCCCCAACTCTACTCCTTCACTTATCATCATATGGCACTTTTCAATCCTTAAAGAGAGCTGGGTCTGTTCACAGTGAGTTAAAAAAAATTAAAATTTTCCAATGCTTCTTCAAAATCCTTTCCATAAGGAGTGAAATCATCCATAAAAATTTCCATACTGTCATTAAATAATTCAAAAAATATGACGATTACAACTCTTTGAAATGTTGTTGGTGCATTACATAGACCAAAGGGAAGCACTCTGTAAGCAAACATTCCCCATGGACAAGTGAAGGTAGTTTTATCTTGGTCTTCAGGAGCAATCTGAATCTGATTGTACCTGCTAAACCCATCCAGGAAGGAGAAGAACTTCTTCCCTGATAGGGTTTCGAGTACTTGATCAATAAAGGTCAAGGGAAAGTGGTATTTTTGTGTGAATTTGTTCAGCTCCTGATAGTCGACATAGACTCTCCATTTACCATTTTTCTTGGGTACAATTATGATCGGGGAGACCCACTCGCTGTCTGAGATAGGATATATAAATCCTGCTTCTAGGAGTTTCTGAATTTATTCCTTCACTATGTCCCTAATATTGGGGTTCATTCATCATTGAGGCTAACACATAGGCCGAGAGTCACTTTTAATATAAATATGATGGGTACATAGGTTAGAGGGAATACCCCTCATGTCTGTATACTCCCAGGAAAATTCCCCCTTATTTCTTTCAAGAGACTGATCATGCGCTTTTGTTCATCTAAGGAGAGGTCGGGTTTAATATTCAAGGTTTTCCAAGACTCTACCTCAATGGGAATACTTTTCAAATTTTTCAATACTGGGATTATGTGTACGTCACCAATTAGTGCTTCTTCTGTTACCCAAAGTAATGTTCAGGATTTGATAAACTTCTTTATTGAATGAAGTGGGTTCACTGATGAAGTTATTAATGGCATCGTCTTTAGTTTCATCTTTAAAAGTTAAGGATTTCGCTATAGTTAATAATGGCTAAACGCCCTCCTCTTCCTCTGGCTCCATTGAAAAAGTTGTTTCAGGTTCTAGACTCAGCCAAGCTAGAGGATAGAGAGTGAGGTTCTTAGTCTTGGTGCCATCGGATATGGTCATAGATCCAGATTGATAGCTGATGCAAGCATTAGCTATGGCCATCCAAGGCCTTCCTAGGATCAATCGGTGTCCCCCCAGCTACGACTTAGGTTGTAAAACCAAGAAGTCAGTAGGATACTCCCATGAGTCAACTGAGATGATGAGATCATCCATATTTCCTTCAAGTTTAATGGTGGATCTATCTACCAGTTCTAAAATAGTGGGGGTCGTCCTAAGATTAGTGAGCCCAAGTTTTCTTACAGTCTCAATTGTCATGACATTAATCAATGCTCCTAAATCTACTAGTATGTTGGGTATCTGTGTATGCCCAATCTGCACAGTGACAGTGGGATTCCCAGGGTCATCATACTTGGCCAATACGGTTTTTCCTTTTATTAATGTAGATAATTTCCCTATGACGTGGATAGTGGGAGGATCTTTGGGCTTCCTCCCTGGTTTCTTTGTGCACAGGTCCCGAACAGTTCTAGCATAGATAAGTACATCTTGAATAGCTTGAAGGAGGGGGGTTTTAACATAAATATTCTTTAACTCTCCTAAGAGGTTAAACTGAGGTTGTCCCCCTGTCCTTGGTAGCATTAATCTCTTGAGATACGGTTGTTTCCTAATCAGCTAGGTAGATTGTGTATCACTAGATTCATCATTTTTTGTTTCAGTCGTCCCATTTGTGGGGTGTTTAGCATCTTCAATAATGGGGGTTGTATCGGATAGATGCTGTGGATTCACCCCTTCTTCATGTATAGAGGGTGGAACATCTTCTATGATCATAGGCTCTACTATTTTCCCTGACCGTAGACGAATATCATTGCAAGGCACAGGAGAAAGGGAGTAGGTAGGCATGTTGACAGTCTCAAATTGATGGACTGTTTTATTGTTTCGGTTAGGATTAGGTTGAGCAGGAAGCTGAGGTAGTATCGGTACATTAGGGGAAGAATTATTCTGCAACTGCAGCTGCGACTATTGATGAGGGTATTGAGGATATTGAGGAGGATATGGTGGCTTTTGATGTGGAGGTTGTTGGGAAAAATGGTTCCCTAGATGGAAATTCCTCCATCCAAGAGACAAAGAAATAGGTTGGTGTGGTGGCTGTGTCCAAGGATTCCATGAGTTATAATTCTGTATTGAAGGTTGAGAAGGTTTCCACTGAGAATAAGTTGAAGGGAATTGCGTATTCACATTTTGCATATTATTCCAATTGCTCATATTATTAAAAAATGGAAACAAGTCCGAGGTCATACCTTCGTTTCGAGGATGCCAAGGTTTCTTTTGTGCAATGAAGTAGGCCAGTTCCACCTCTAGAGTTGATTCCTATAGAACATCCTTCACTTGGGGAAGTGAGGTGCATTCTTTTGTGTCGTGGTTCATCTCACACAGCTGACACACCTCTACCTTGTCAAGCGGGCACTCCCTTAGAGGGTGGTTCTTTCTATATCGGGGACAGAACACACCTAGTGTGAGCTCCTCTACTGCATGTTTTTGCTTTACCCTCAAGACGTTTATTTCCAAGGAGATAGATCTCATCATTTCTATTTTAAATTTTCCAAGGAGGTTTCCTATCTCTGCATGGGTGGCTCCTCCATTAGATGACTTCTGAGTTCTATTGAAGACATCCTGTTCTAGCTTATCCCATTTTTCCTACCTGTTATTCTTGGAAGATCCCCTGGAGTACCTTTTGCATAATTCCATAATATTTTCAAAAGATTCCTTGGAGATATCCCCCTTTCCTAATAGGTTTAACATATCTAGGAAATCATCCCTAATCCCGTGAAGCAGGATTATCTTGAGCACATATAACCCCATGTTCATCTGTTCAACTCTTTGCACAATGTATAAGATCCTTTCTACAAAATCTTCCAGACTCTCGTCTTCCTTTTGGACCATTTTGAACAATTCTTCTCTTTTGTATTTGGCATTGCAATATTCCTGATATTTCTCTAGGAACACCTATTTCATCATTTCCCAATTAGCGACAGTTCCACCTCCTAGGCTCATGAACCAGTGTAATGCATTGTCCTTCAGAGTGGCAGGGAAGAGTTTCAGCTTTTGTGCATCAATGACGTAGTCGTAGCTATGACAGAGGATATCAAACTCAAAAATAAATTTGTCTGGATCCTTCACTACTTTTCTATGGAAGAGAGGCAACACCGATGGTGATATATTTTTTATAGGGGCTGTCCCTTCTGGCTGCTGAATCAGGAATTGAAGTGTAGCCACTGTTTCTTCAGGCAGGGAATGATTTTCATGATGATGGTTTCCCCCATTACCTCTTCCTCATCAGATTCGTGTCTGTTACTCATTCCTTCTTCTGTTTTTTGTTCTTCATTTCTCTGTTCTTTCGTTCCTTTGTTCCTCTCCTTGTTCTTTTCTTCGTTCTTTTATTCTTTCTTCTCGTCATTATTTTCTTAGTTCTTCCACTAATCAGCAATCTTCTGGTGGAACTGTGTCCACTCTTCTTCAGTTACAACCTTCCCCTAAATGTGTTAGATCAGGATTCGACTAGCAGGTCTGGTTGTACTAGCTTTGTCCTCTCCTGCATGGATATTTGAGGAAGTCACGGCTGCTTGTGTGTTCTCCACTATGGAACCTGACACTGGAACCCCATGATCGGAAGGGCTTCTTCTAATAGGCATTTCCTGATGGCAAGCCCCGGTGGATGAATCAGTTTTGTCAACAAGATCGTCAATGAATGTATTTCTGCCCAATTGTGGACCTCAACCATGACCTAGACCACCTGCACTGTTAGTATTTTGTGGGGTTTTGGGATTCAAAAGATGATCATGCTTTACCATTATTGTATTCATGCAACCCAAATCATTACAACGAAAAATGGAAAATACTGAATAGAAACAATTACAGGATGAAAATAATGATGGTGTTTAATCTTTATCATTCACCGGCAACAGAGCCAAAATGTCGGGCTCCCAATATGCAAGTGAATTACCACTAACAGACAGAGTTTACGATATTTATTGTCAACCCGGGGAAGTCTTCTATTTCAAGGATAACATGCACAGTATATGCTTAAACATGAAATCACTGTAATTGAACAATACTATCCTTTGTTTGGCTATGCTCATCCCAAGAATCTAATTAATCTAGTTACCTTCTAAGGAATGCAATCACAATTACCTTCTGCTATGTCTTGAGTTAAGAATGGAAAAATAAAAGTCACATCTAAATTACAATTGCAGATAAAAGGAAATCCTATTCACACCACTTAATGATTAACTCAACAATCTAATCTGATTGTCCTAGGAATCCAAAAACATAAATTGAATATTTATCCAGGAATTCAAAGTATAGATATTGAGTTCAGTTGTTCTAGGAAATTGAAGTACAGGAATGAAATTATGTAATCATAAAAATAAGAGACAAGCTGCAAAGATTCATGGAAACGACAACTAAAATATCTAAGGATGAATAGAGCTATTACAGTTACCACATGAATTGCATAAGAAATAATTACCTACTCAGTCGACTGTCACACTATGCCACTACAGTTATCCAAGGAATGCAATTACAACACATTGTAAATCCACACTTGTTACAGCTTCCTATGAAGAAATAAAATTAACATAACATCACACAACAAAATAATTGGGAAGGCCTAATTTAACTCAGTGATCCCTGTGGAAGGCAGGCCCAGCCTTCCCACGGAGATGCTGGCTGAACACACGTAAAAACCTTTGGATCAGAAGTAACTCCTTGTATTAAAAGACAGAGTGATTACACAATTCCTCCTCATAGCTAATACAATGAATTGATTATATGTTCAGCAACCCCTGGCTCAAAACAGTTCTCCATATTTATACAATGTAAATCATAACATCCTATCCTATTATGGGGAAGCCATGAAGATCCCTGATCTTCAGGTGCCCTGAATGACAACAGTTGTGACAAACATGGCAGGATGAAAAATAGGAAACATAGGAAAACTATTAATCACCCTATGAGTGATGATATCTTCATATTACAGCTACACACAAGCAGCAACACACTGTTGACCTCCAAGTCTGACGCATTCTGTTACAGCTACCTTGACACAGCTTTGTCCGGGATATCGCACTGGAACCGCATTCCTTGGGTGATGATAGGATCTATGGGGATCAGCTTGAGCGATGAATGGCCATCCTTTTCATAGCCTATTCAGCCTAATCTTCATGCAGTACATATATATCTCAAAATACCTTTATAAACCATCATATGTTAGCGCATTGAGAGATACAAAGCCTTAATTATCACAATCATAAGTATTAATAAAATAAAACAATGACCAATCATACCTTGGTGGGTTGAAGAGTAGAGTGGGGGTAAAACGTATATTTGGCATGCTTAATGGGGTAGGATAGAACAAGAAGAGGTAATTAAGGGTGGTCAAAAGAGGCCATTTATGGGCCCAACAAACACAGTAGCCAAGAATCCCATCTGACGAATTAGACATTAACCATTCATTGCATGATGTGGTGGTAGGTATAAGTGCAAGGCTTCTCCTATAAGAATTATTTTATGACCACAGAGCAAGATAGAGAGAACCATGTCCAAGCGATTACAAAGCTGAACCCTATTGAAGTAAGTCGAAGACCATGGTAATTGAGATCTCTGGATACAATGAGCCATCAGACGTAACTGTTATCTCTTGTTTCTCAATCAAAGAATAGATTACGTCCCCTCATATACAACAACCACAACAACAACCAAAGATTGATCCAATGGCGAGAACTCAGAAGAAACCTACCAATGGGTCCGGTCACACTACCATTCTGACCCCTAGCTCGTACATTGTGCCAAACCAAGCTCAAAGACCATCAACTAATCCTACAACTATAGCACCTATCAGGGAACTAACACATCCCGCCCAGGAAGCAGTTGCAGGACCATCCAAACCACTACAGACAAAGAAACGCAAGACTACTGATCCTATGGATATTCTAGGTAAAGCACCTCTAGAAGAGGAATAAGAGGAGGATGAATCCATGGAAGAAGACTCACCACTGCGTAGAGGGTTGCATGTGGAGGAAGAAGATGAGAATTTGTCATACTACGTTCGGCCAAGGAGAGCCAATGCATCAAAGGTGGACCTCCCAAGGAAGGAGACTACAACTTTGGTAGTGTCGAGGATCCCTAATAATTCCCCCTACTGATGGACATCATTCCCAAATTGGCTAAGTTGAGGTTTGAGGACTTTGACACTCGACTGTAGGACAGATTAAAGAGCGTGGACTGCATGGTCCCAAACCATCCTGACCCAAGTGGAGCACAAGTGCTTAGGCTGATGGGGTGGACCGAGGGAGTTTCCGACGCATGTTTGATTAACCTATTGTTTATGCCCCATTTCACCCATAGTTTACAAGTCAATACTTACGTGAAGCAACTACTGATATGCTTTCACAAAGGATGCATGTGGCTTGATCGACCATACCTAGTCAACGCTAAGCTGATTTCGGTGATAGAAGGCCTCCCAAACAAAGGAGACAACCATGCACCATACTTAGCTAGGAAAGACACCAACCAGATCAAGCAGAAGTATAACTTGCGATGTGCAAATAGGGGCTTTTGAATTGGCCCAATCAAGAACGTAAGTGTGTGGTTTGCTGCAAGGGTATTATCTTGTAAGTTGCTACACAAGATGAGGCCCAATTAGTGTTCTACAATGATGGTAGAACTCGTAGATTTAAGTGCGCAGGGTGGAGGGTTCAATTGGTCTCAGTACCTACTGAACGAGCTCATAGACGATGCAACGTAGGCCAGCATGAACCCACCTAAAAATTCCATTATTCATGGCTTATTATTTTAATCTCATTCACGATGTGGGCCAAACCACCAAAATATGTGCAAATGAATGTCCCACTTCCTTTCCATGGCACAATGTACCAATACTTGTGGGATAATAGAAAAGACCAGACCCAGCAGAAGGAAAACAACATCGAGTTATTTTTGCATGCACAGGAATTGCGTGATGTTGTCTTCTAATCCCACCGAATTCGCGCTATGATGATACACAGGTACGCAACATTTATTAAATTCTAGGCTGGAGAACATAATATAATTCTAGAGCTGAAAAGGAACTCGGCCAACAAGTGCACCATGCAGGATTCATGGTGACAGATGAGGAAGTGGATGCAATCATCCACCTATGGCCATAGGAATGGCGTGGCCCACTGGTAGAACTATTTCCTGAAGGACAGGATGAAGAGGACCCACCACTTCACCATGTTCATGGTGAAGGTAATGAAGGATGCAACAGACAGGATAATCAATAGTAGGATGGGGAAGCACAAGATGACAATGATAGGCATATCTTGAATTAAAGTGATTTAGAGCACACACCCAGTCTAGAGCATGTGCAGACCTAGACACAAACAAGGCAACAATAAGGCAAGCCACATCACAAGAATAAAAAAGGAGACAAATCATCGAACACAAACACCCTGACAGAAGAGGATGTGGAGGAGCTCGCAGCAGCTGTCGTTAAAGTTGTACAACACATCTTTTCCATCCTGAAGACGCAATAGGAAAACATAGCTGAGAAAGTTGGGAGCCATATCAACAAATTGATAGAAGCCATCAATGAGGTCAAAGCCACTATTGAGGCTGAGACATATGGTGTCGATTCCAACGTTCCATTAACCACACCATCATTAGTGCCGCCGATCAAAGTAAATATTCTCGGGAGGGCATTGGAAACGAAAGTAGAGACAAGTGCAGCTGATGATAATAGCACTCTATAGATTAACTTGTCTATGCTAGACTTGAGTGAAGTCTATGAAATTCAGCAGGAAGTCGCATTGGAAATATAGTTAAGAGAGAATGTTTTTGCCTATTAGGAAACAAAACAAGAAAATAAGGAAAAGGCACACAAGGCCTTGCTGAAGGAAAAAGAACAAGAACTTCATGGGTGCCTTAACCTTCTTTCTTAGAGGGAACAAGAAATACTAGTGCATGAGTAGAGATATGTCACACTAGAAAATACCATCAAGAATGCCATTATAGAATTCCCACATGAGGCAAGCCAAGAAGATGAGGAATCCATGGCTAAGGCAACCAGGCTAGAAAAGATCACGCTATATCTCCGAAAGCAGGTAGAAGAGATGCAAGTGAGACAGGTGCTGAGCACATCCCGTGAAGAGCTCGAAGAGTGAAGAAAAGCAACATCTGAAAGTACAAACATCATGCACTATGAAAGTAGAAGATGTTTCCGCTGTATGGGAAGCGTTTTTGGAGGATGTGGCTGTGGAAAGAATAAGGGAGAATAGGCTTGTAGTTGAGGAGAAAATTGCCATGGAGAAAGCAGAAATGAAGAAGCTGGCCTTCTAAGAGAAAGTATCCAAGATGACTAAAATCAAGAGACTACAATAGGAGGTCCAGGATCTTCAAGATAGAGAGCAGGAGAGAGAAGCAGAAGTTGAAGTACATCAGTCAGAAGTAGCGCACATCACCAGTGTTATTCAACTGCTAAAGGAAAAATTTGAGACTATGGCACAGCCAGCAGACATAGGTACGTCGAAACATATTAGTTCTAACCGAGTAGAGCAATTGGCTATGCAGAAAGAAGAGGTATTAGACGAATTTGCGGGGGTGCAATAGATGGTGAAAGAGTTTCAGGACAAGGTTTTTCCTATGGTGCAGTTAACGCAAGAGTCGTAAAATTTTGCAGAAAAAATAGTCAGTTTTGTGACAGAAAATTTTGACGACAAGTCCATTTTTTCTTAGTGGCTCAGGATGAGCGACATGTGAGTGTTGGAGGCCTATTGGGCTAGGAAAGGAGCAAGAGGAAGATGTTCATGCGCAAGAAAAATAAGGTACGTCGTGCACACAATAGGAAGGAAGGAAGGTCATGAAGGAAGAAAAGGGACTAGTGCAGATGGAATGGAGATGCGCATGATGAAGGAAAGGCAAGCATACAGACGTACAAGTGATAACGATAAAAAAGAGACAAGTGGAGATCATGGCCGCTAAATATGGCGTAATTTTATGGTAACACACGTATGGAAGAATATTTGTAATTCAGGCTAATAGTGCCTTGTGTCAGTCCATGACAGCTTGTTCCGATGGCTGATCACGACCTGTAACTAATGAACAGTATGTAGTCGACCTTACATGGTCTGATAGAAGATATAAATAAGAAGAAACCCCTTCTGTATAAGGGTTGGTCATTGGTTGTTGCTTTTGGTCATTGTTGGTCATTCGTTGGTTGTCCAAAGCTAAGGACACCATTTTTGTTGTATTTTGAGTTAGAGTTAGAAGAAGAGAATATTCAGAGAGGATTCTAGTAGCAGTAGGAGGCTTTTGATCCATGGATCTTGCAGTTTTGTGCACAGACCGCTAGGAATAGGAGGAGTCTATAGCAAAGTGCGTAGATGGTAAATAGAAGATTCGATCCAAGATAGCTGCAGATCACTATGAGTAGATAGAAGAATAAACCACAGAGAATGAGAGCAAGAAGTATGAGTCATAAAGACATATCATAAGATCATTCTGCAAGTCCCATATTGCAAGGTTCTATTTCCATTTCTCATGTAAGATGAAGAGCACCTTGGTGGTTTTTCCCAGAGGGGTTTCGATGTTATTCTTTGTGTTTAAATGGTTGATTGATGTTGTATATTTTGATGTGAATGGTTTCTATTTGCTTATTGTATGCTGATGAGCTATTGTTGAATGCATGGTACCATATTGTTAACTAGTGAATGAATAGTTGTTAAATAATTGTTGGAATGCGCAAGCAAGTTTTGGTTAATTCCTTAAGTTAAAATATAAGTCATAAATGGTCTTCTAGTTCAAGGGATCATCTATGTCGCACAAGTTGCGCTAGTTGTTAAGGTTAAGGACCAGGGCTTGTCATGTGCACTAACATACAACTGTGCTCAAGTTGCGCAGGAACCATCCAACCTTCCAAGTTTCCTTCATTGAGCACCTTGGCCATGCACCAAGGGACTATAATCTCTCACCAACTACAGAAACATGGTTCTTGTAGTTACCCATTAAATATCTTGAGTGAGACTTCACCTTTCTCGCAGGTGTTGCTGATGGAGTTACTTTGTTAGGCCAATGTATTGTAGTTTATTGTTGGTATTCTGGTGGTGTTCAACCATGGGTAAAGACAAAAAAGAGATAGAGACCAACACATGTCTAGGATCATTTCCACAAACAAGAATTCCAGTGTTAGGCTTAGGATGCATGTGTGAAGGTCCTGCCACTAACGGATGGAAGGTGCAATATGACTACTACTACGAAACCTATTCGCTTGGAAAGGAATGGAAGTGCCCCCAGGTGGAGTACCAGGGTCAACCCCCGATCTGACATTGTGTGTTGGATCAGTCTCGGGAAGGTATGGCATGCCATATGTAATTGTGCTAGTGCTAGTGGGTGCATGGTGAGTCTCACTACTCTTATTATGTGACCAATACTAGCGGTATGTGTTTATGTAGTGTAGAACTTATGATAAATCTCCATGGGATTTCCTAGCCACATGGTGGTTGGACCTTGCCGGAGTCCCATACGTGCTTGAGGGTTAAGCCTCCCATACGGGAGGTGGAGAAGTGAGATGATCTAATATCTAAGACCCATGGTGAATCATGGTGATATTTGTGTGTGAATCAAAGAGACTAGTAGTCCCTTCATACTGTCTAAGTCTCTCTCCCAAAGGAGGAGGAGATGTAGAAGGCGAAAGCCCTGCTAAACGATGTGAATGGTGGGGTGCCACACCTGAATCTAAAATTCCTCACCAAAATAAAAAGACTCAACCTAACTATGCAACCCTAATAAATCTATTGTACACAAAGCACACTCCTAAGACAATCTACAACCAAAAAACAAGTAAACTAAGGGGAACATATGTGAGCACCTAAATGTATCAGGTATGTCTCTCCTAGGAGAGGCTTGAAACTCCCATACACTAGAAGGGAAGGTACGTAACCAATTATAGTGTCCCTCAGCTTCAACATGTAAAGTGACTATGATTTCTGACCCCTACCTGGTGAAGACACCTACAGAATAACCTCTACAAGTACCCCTTGTGATATGTAGGTAAGGAAACTACAGTCACCCCAATATAACCAATGCTCATGTAGACAGTCGTAGGAGGCATCGACCGTATGGGCAGTGTAGCAAATCCCGAAGCTTTAAAGAACCAACCGGTACCTCAAATCCCCCATATACGAATATGATCTTGGAAATATGTCTGGTGCTCACAAAAAGTGAGCAAGGGATATCCCAATCACAATTGTTTACGTTGCCTCATGCTTAAATCCTGTGTAAGAGGAGCATCCTGAGAACACTAATTATACCAAGGATTTCTCTTTCACCTGGACAGACACCTACTTGTTGTGTTTAGTATTCTTGGAGAATTGACTCACAATGAACTATTCCAAGACTCTAAATCCTAATCTTGTTGGTGAACCCTATAAAAGAAAAATATGTAGTTCATTTTAATTAAGCACTGATTTTAATGGTTTTGATTACTCAAAGGGAAATGGCCATGCAAATAATGATATTGTGATTCATTAGTGAAATAAATGTGTGCACCTAACAAACAATGCCAAGTGCAATTTTGTTGAATGAAAAATAGGGTATTCCACTACATGAGATGCAAGTTTTTCCTTCAAATGAAAATGAAATCTTTCCTAAATGAAAACCTGACTATAATTTCAATAAGAAAACCTAATGTAAGTACCATGCGAGTGAAAAAATGAAAGAATGCATAAGTATGCAAAAGAAAAATATTTTTGTATTTTTCGAAATAAATGAGATATAACAGACTCTATGGTTCTCAGACCCTGCAGCCACTCATAGACATCAGTGAAGAAAGGCACCAAGATCAAAGAGACCTAATGCACTAATCCCAAAACAAAAAAAAGAAGAAATGAATGACAAGAACAAAATCTAATTAAAATAGAATAAAAAAGGGTCTCTGGTGAGAAACAGAGGTTGTATAGAGATACCAACAGCACCTAAGAAGACTCAAAATTCATCAAAAATCACCCAGCAACACTCAATCCACCAAATAAAGATCAAAACAAAATCACATGCAACTATTCACAGTAAACCTGCATACATACGCATGAATTCAAGATAAACTCATGTGTATACACGACTGTGAAGGAAATACTCACACACATGAAGAAAAGAGGGGAGAATGATAAGCCAAGGTCAAATTACTCCTACAAGACACTACTAGGAAAACATACCTCTAGACCTCACAGAGAAACAAAGAAATAAAGAGAAATTCAAGCACATTGTATACCCAATCCCCAAAAGAAAAAAAAACTAGGAACCTCCCCACCAGAGTCATCAATTCTGTAATGGAGAGAAATGTCCTATGGCTTTGAGGTACCACAATAGATAGTATGACACCAGAAATAAATCGTTTCCAATATGCAAGGGTAGTAAAATCATCTAACACTAAGGGATATAGAACTGTACCTTATTCCATATGGTTGAAGTAGATCCCAGTTGAGATTTTTCAATTGCACTTGTATTCCAACTTCGCTCTCAACAACAACAAACAAGGAAAGCATGGTATATGATAATCCGTTAGATATACTCTAGCATATATAATAAATCATGTATAAGAGAGTAAATATATCCATGGATTCCATATTCATATTTAAATGCACATGTATTGGACAGGAAAATATATTTCTATTAATAAAACAGTGATACAATAGTGACAAACTCTGTTGGCACTTTTGGTAACCGCGAAAACCGAGTCCTCCACCTGGGCCTCCACCAATTCAATACTCCATATTTGGATATCAAGCTCACAAAGAAAAGGAAAGATTGGGAAGAACACTATGCGCTCCAAGGGACAAAGGGATGCAGACTCAAGTATAAGAAAAACTGAGGCAACAATGGACTATACTTTCCTTACTCTTCAATTTCTCCTCCTTCAATGTATCCAAGAGGATCAATATATATCATTCCAAAGAGGTAATGGAGGGTCTAGTCTGAGGTTTCTCAAGGAATATGGGAGGCCAAGAGTGAAAATATTCAGACTCATATGAATAAATCTCAAAAAATATTTGTATTTATGCACACATCCTAATTTACCCGGGTTTGAGGTAGAAACATGTGTGCACACGCAAGTATGGATTTAAAATTCACGTATAGGTATACACAGGTGATTTTGGGGGATGATCTTGGAACATCAAAGTGTATTATAAGTCCATGGGGTCCAAAAGAGTCTACAGAGGGACATGGAAGGCCATAAAGGTGTGATCTACGAGGTGCGGTAAAATCATCTATAACAAGTACATAGGTTCCTAGAATAAGACGATGAAGTAGAAGAGTCCAAGAATTCTTGCAAGGACATAAGGATCAAGAAGGAGTGTAATGAAAAATAATATAAGTATTTCAATTGTTATTTCCTATATATCAATTTTCTTAAATAACTTTGTTTAGTTGTGTACACATCTATGTTAAATGAAATGTATTATGCATGATAGAATGATTGCGTTAATGGACATTATACTAATAATATGCATGTGATGTGTAAGTGGCCTATAATGCTATAAAACATTCCATTGCTACTTATCTATAATGAAACCTCTTTTCCGACATATTGGGATTAGTGCACAATATGAATAATGTTATGGTAGATATGGAAGGTATCTAGAAAGTTTCCATGTGTATACGAGATATGGATGAATGTTGTATTGGCTAAAATAGTTGCATGAATAAATTATTATGCATAATAATTTGTCATTATGAATATGTATAACCATGCAACTGAATTTGACTTGTAGGAAATATCATGTGCAATCACCTACAATAAAATAAGGATGAGACTTGTTCCAAAGAACAAGTGATGACAGTTCAATTAGAAGATTCACTCCAATAAACATACATGAGGATGAACCTGAAGCTCCCAGGGTTAGAGACACTATGCCATAAGAAAGATCTTTAGAAGAATATAAGAATGATGATATGACCTAAAGAAAGAGGTCAATAAACCTTGAGATATGAATACCATCTTTGGCACGATAGATAATTCAAGGTGAAGAAAGGTATGAAGAAACTTCCAACAAAAGTAAGAAGCCCCAGATACAGTCTAGTTATGTGGCACTGATGAGTGACATCATTTATGCAGATCCTTCAAACTATGAAGAAGCAACCAACAAGAAATGGAAATAGAGTACTAGTTGATAAGGGGAATGATTTCTAGTATGCGGTTTTGATACCTGAAGGGAAGTTTGTAGTGTCTTCCATGTGGATCTATAAGATCAAGTATGCAACAGATGTAAGCATCAAGTGATACAAATCAAGGCTCGTGGGTTCTCTTAGAAAGAGGGAGTAGAATATGGAATCACATACTCCATTGACCAGATATACTTATCTAGTGAAGTAGAAGTGTATATCGAGTAGAGAACATCATATGCACAAAATTATTTGTCCCAGCTCAGAAGGCACCCATGGATAAGCACATGAGGAACTTGAAGATCATATAGAGTGATGAAGATCTTAACCTTTTCTAGAAGTTTCAAGATGGAATCCTATAGAGGACAAGCTCATAGATGCGTGCAAGAGGAACTTTTCAAAAGGTATCTAGTGACCTAAGATGGATACATAGAATATTAGTAGTAGAGGATGATACCTATCACTCTAGTACATAATATTTCGATACATAAAGTACAAAATGCAGAGAGAGTATGATGCTCCACTTTCAAGGGAGTGACTAAATAATATCTTCGAGTTAAACATGGTATGAAAGGATGGATGTCTTCCTAATTGAGTAAGGCTTTATGAAAAGTAACGCGGGTTACAACCTTTACTCTAAGGATGAATGTGTAATAATGGTATATGTCGATGACGTGACAAGAGAGGGCGAACTCATTGTAGATGAAAAGAAGAAGTGTAAGAAAGAGCACCTCAAGATGATGTTTTAGTTTTGGATTAGGTTGGATCTCATGGATTAGTAGAAAGAAGACCAGCATTATGCTCAATATATCAAAGTTTGATTACATTACAACATGTTCATCCTGTAGCAAAGAAATATGGCTTCACAAACTAGTAGACAAGATTGTTTGATGTCGAGATAGATGCAACTGCTATTTATTATGACAACTAGAGTTACATTAAGATAATAGAGGGTTTGAGGTTTCATAAAGTTGGGGATATGGTTTGGAGAGAAGTATTGAATCTCTAGTATGTTCCTACAAAGGAACATGTTGTTGATGTGATGACTAAGTCTCTTTATCGTGTAAAGATTGAACACTTTTAAGACAAGTTTCATGTAATTCGAAAGGACCTCCCTAGAAAGAGGGAGCGATGATAAAAGAATGATATGGTAATGGTATTCCAGTATAGAGAAGGCCAGTCAAGTTTTCTAGTATGCTTATAGATATTGATGAAGTTTTGGATGCATAAGAAAAGAATGATGAGCCCCAGTGGTATGGTCACTGTATAGAGAGCCTCATCGTATCTTCGTGGGTAGATCCCAATATAGTTGGTGACATCACTGAGGGTGGATACCAGTATACTGTTCATAGCACTAAGGGTATATCCCAACATGGTTGGTTGAATCCTCACAAGGAAGATCCGAGGAAGGTTGGTCATATATTCAAATAAGAATATTCCAATGAGACGTGGTCCTGCATTCATTTGCGGATGTTGTGGTATGGAATTCGTTTACAAATGTTTTGGCGTTGCATTCATTTGTATACGTTATGGTATGGCATTCATTTTCATATGATGTGGTCCTACATTCATTTGTGTACGTTGTGGTCATGTATCCATTTGCAGACATTGTGGTCCTACATTCATTTGCAGACGTTGTGGTATGGAATTCATTTGCATACATTGTGGTCTTGTGTTCATTTGCAGATGAGTTCATGCATTCAGTTGGAGATGATGATATTCTATCATTTTTTATGTTTTGGGTGATTCCTCATTAATTTGTGATATTGTGCATGTCATGCTTAGGATGAGGATACCTGAGATGATGAAATGAGATGTGATGGTCATGATGATGCAACGAGATGTGATACTCATGATGATGCGATGATATGTGATACTCATAATTATGTGATGAGATTTGATGCTCATGATGATGCAATGAGATGTGATACTTGTGATGATGCAATGAGAGGTGATTCTCATAATGATGCTACAAGATGTGATAGTTGTGATGATGCAGCAAGATGTGATGCTCATGATGATGTGTCAATATAAGATGAGGGCAGGTATGTGATCATGATGTGATGATCAAGACGTGATTCTTTATGATGGTGATATTCCATAGATGATGATAATATTGATGTAGCTATGAAAACTTCCTATGATGTATAGAATCAATAGTTAGTTCTACAGATGTGTTGTTATTTTATAGAATACCTTCCTTGTTAAGAGGGAATGTTAAGGAAATGTAAGTGTGGAATATATTCTATTTTGTATTATTATTGTTATTAACCCTTCTGAAAATGTCGTTCCTTCTATTAGGGATGTCATTGATGTAATTGGTCATGTAAAGTATTGAGTTAAAACCCTAGTTGTAAGTTAGGTCAATAGTACCCACAAAAAGTATTATTAAAATTTAATTTTTAGTCTCCTAAGGTAATTAGGTCCTAATTGGGAGGATAGGTTGGCACTGTTTTGTTACTAGGCCTCTACACTGATCAATATAAGAAGGGGAGGCACATTTTGCATTTGGACACAAGTAGAATACACTCAAAACTCAACAAATGCACTTGAGAGAGAAGGATCAAACCATATAGGATAGAGGAAGTAGTCCAATATTATTATTGGGGTATTATAAGTCTTATTATTTTGTTTTTACACTGCACTTGGTTGACTTATATATCGAGGAAGTTTTGTTGGGTTTTATCCCCCGCGAGGGTTTCCCAGGATAAATCTCTATGTTATTTTGTGTGGTTGTGCTTGTCTTTATTTCAATGATCCTATGTTTGTATATTGTTTTGATTTTATGATGACAAACGTTCTTATATATTGTATAACCATTGAAAACTTAACACAGTTCACTTGGTTCTATTTACTCATGAACCATCTCTTGTTTAGGATGTCCTTTTAGTTTGTACAAGCCTATATCTTATTCTCCATTCATTGTTGCATAATTTATTGGATTTCCTTTAAGACACATTAGATCTTGGCCATCAAAAAATTCAAGTCTCGTTCCCTTTGCATCTAGTGCAGATATGGAGAGAACATTATTCTTCAATCCGAGAAAATATAACACATCCTTCTTCTTTAAATAGTTTCTAGAGTCTAACTTGTATGAATCTTCTCCACTACCTTTTATGGGGTATTAATAATCATCCCCAAGTGTCACCTTCTAAGATGACCTATTCTCTGACATATTGATGAATGACTCTTTGTATCTTGCCATGTGTTTAGATTCCCCACTATCCACAAGACAATCATTTCTTTCATGTGAGATAGTGCCCATGAGTGTTGAGATTAGCACATACTCTTCATCTGAATCATACTTCTTTCTTCTGAATATGTTTTTTATTGGTTCATTTTTCTTGGTGGTTTGAGCATGATTTCTCTTGTTGTTGTTGGGATAGTCTCTTGCAAAGTGTCCCTTTTCATCACAAGTCTAGCATCAGATGTTGTAAGGATCCTTTCTGAAATTGTTTTGTTTCTTTTCCTTCTTCTTGTTGTGATGATGGCTCTCCTTCTTATTATATTTATTCCTGGTGTGAATAGTGAGAGCTTGATCTTCAGTTTCTCCCATCTTCTCTTCTCTTTTTATGAGTCAATATTCTTCTTGGGTGCATTCTTCTCATAATTGACTGAAATATATCAACTTCACTTTTTGCACAATTCCTTGAAAGAATGAGTCCCATGTTGGGAGGCCATTCAAGGTAGTCATCACAATATCTCCTTCTTCTACATTTTATTCAATTGCTTCAAGTTGTTCCTTGGTTTGAGCAACCCTTGTGAAGTAGGACTATATAGTCTCTGAGTTATGTATCTTCAAATTCTTCAGCTGGTTCCTCAATGTCATCCTTTGGTTGATGCTCTTTTCTTCAAACATCTTTGTCAAAGCATTGAATACTTCATTCGGTATCTTGAAGGATGAAACATGGGGAATGAGGTGATCCTTAATAGAATATCCAATGATTCTGTTGGACTTAAACAAGTTCTTCTTATGTGTAGGATTACCCGCATCTCCCTCTGGCTTTGGAACCTCTATACTGATATACTGATCCAAATCATTCTCTTCAAGGATTAGAGAGAATTTGTACATCCATTCTCAGAATTTATCATATCCTCCAAGCTTGTCCTCAAGTTGAGTATGTTGAGACATCTTTTCAAATGAGAACATCAAATGGAAGTAGCAAAGATTTGAAATCTTATCAATTTGAGGTGTCTGGCCCGATTTTGGAGCTGGATGACCTAGGGTTTGTTAGAGAAACCCTAATTTTACAAACTTGGAGTTTGGGAATTATGTTTGGATATAAAGATACGCCTCCTTGAGGTCAGGCTCTCAACAAGTTCCTTTTATGAAGAATGAGGTTGAAATCCTCCAAAACCTAATGCCCTAGTTTCTTTCGGCATCAGTGAAAGGGTCAAACATGAAAATTCTTCAAATATGATTATGCTTCAACCAAATTATGCACCCTACAAACATGATTTATCCTAGACCTCTTTTCTTGATGATTTGTGGAGAGAATACCTTGAACTAGGAAGCCCTAGTTTTCGGTGCCACATAGTGCCTTATTTGAGAGAGGTTATGATACAATGTTATCTTTTCTAATCTAATTAGTTTGATTAGGATATTTATCTGAAATAATAGCACATACACCAACATACACAAGATAAATAAGACACACAAGAAAAGAAAAAAATTCACCAAGGAAACAAAAAAGGAGAAAATCCCACAAACTTCCTTAGAGTAGTTATGTTACAAATACTATATCACAAGATTATCAAACGTGATAAGAAGAAGTATTCTGCAACTATCTATCTATCATCCTTCTCTCTCTCTCATGAAAAATTGATTGAGTGAGTATGGGGGCACCTCCCTATTTTTACCTTTCAAGTGACTCACCTAATACATGACTGGGGCCGACCTCTTACCCTAATAGGGATGAATTCTCCCATAGGACTCCAAAAATACATTACATGATGTTACAATGGATAATATTTCCCTGAATTACAATGAAGTTTGTACCTCAAGTCCCATACACAATCATGACATCCCGCAAGGAGGAAAACACATATCCGATGGGGTTACAACAACATAAAATGATAATATACATCAGAATATCTTCTAAAGTTACAAATACATCAACAAAAATGAAAGGAATTTCAAAATCCATCAGAGAAATAATTACCCGAATATACTTATAACTTACTCTATTGCACGCCTTGGACAAATCAATTCTCATCATCACACTTTTATAGTTATTTTTCTTAATAGTGGGCATACCATCCTGTACTTCTTTGATTGCTTCATGAATTTGGAATAGTGAAAGAACCCCAAAATTTTCTCCAGATACATAGTTGCTTAAGACATTCTTAATTCTAGAAGAAATTACTTTACCTGTGATCTTATATATGCAATTACAAAGAGATATAGGTCTGAAATATTCAATATTCAAAACTCTTTGGAGATTCATACTTTGGGATGACATATATAAAAGTAGAATTGAATACCATGGGGATTTTTCAACTCCTTTAACATTTTTCAATTACCATCAACATGTTTAGAGCCAGTGTCTTGTACAAGCCCAAGTAAAATTCAAAATGAATCTCGTTCGAACCATGGATTTTTTTTTAAGCTGAGACAAAATAACTTGTAATTCATTTCAAGTTACTATTAAATTTCATGAACCATAGATCCACAATACAAAATGAGAGCTATCTAAAAATAAGTATGCAGTGGAATTATTAAATCAATGTAGACTGAACAATGGATTCATGATAGAAATTTCACATAAATCGGACAAGTATTCCACATATTATCATTACATCCATATTAATTAGTTAATCAGTAATGCAATGGTAATACAATAAATAGAATTCGAATATTTTGGATAAGATTCAAATTAACCAACTCAAACTAACCGGTTACATAACTCAACATGGAAATAATCACAGCTAGAGCTCACTAGTTAACTCTAAATAACTGAATCGGTCTACAATCAATTAACTGATGATGGTAGGTAAGGGTAGGTAAATAATGGTGCCTATACTCCCATAAATCATGAAAATTAGCGCTAATATTATTGATTTTGATATAACTAATTGTAAATGAATCATAATGATCATGACTGATTACCTACCATAAGCAATTGAAGGTGACTATTGGTGGAACTCACAGTGGGAACCTATAATGTAGGGTTTGGTCCCTAGGGATCCTAATATTATGAAATCAAATGTAGTAAGTGGAATATGACCCTTAGGTTTGTCCCCCATGCACTAGTAGGGTGATGATGACATCGTAAAATAAGGTAAATGAATAAAATATACTTATGTGGGTAAAGGTATATTAATTAATCCTAACACCCCGCCTTAATCCTAACTATGGAACTTGAGCTCTCAACTGGGCCAAAAGTCACCCATACAATCTAAATGAAATAGAACACTACTTAATAAAAAAAGAAAAAAGGGAAAACCTTATGGGAACCCCCCCCCATGCCCTCCCTCAAATTAGGAAAGTAATTAGGAAACAAACTTCCATACTTTAGAGAAATTGTTTCTCTTTGAGCAAAACTTGAGAATTTTTTTTTTGCAATGTGGAACTCTATGGAGTAGTAATGCAGAATATTGATTCTTTTGTGAATAAAATAATAAAACTGTGCATGTAAAATTTTCAATCTTCTTATCATCTGATAAATGTTTCCTTTGTCTCTTATTTCTAAAGAAAGAGTGGTGTTATCCAATTTGTTCTTCAATGAGCCCAATTATTGATCAACCCTTACCATCATGTAGCATATATTTGGAAGTTTGATGCAGCATTCTGAAGGTAGATAAACTATATGGGAGAGTGAAACATGTTCATTATGAGACTGGGATGTTTTTATTCTTCTATCTTATGGATTCCCAGCAACATTCCCAGCTGCTTCAATGAGCTTTTGGGCCCATTTAGGCCTCTGATTTGGAATGCCAGCTCAATCTGGATCTAGAATCTCTTGAAATTCAAATTCAACATCAAGATCATGTTGATCATGTTCCTCATATTCTGAATATGAAAAATTAGACAATGCATCATCATCAAATGGAAATGAAAGAGTGTTTATACCTTCTTCTGCTTCAGATTATGGTGGATCATGCAACTGATCTTCTTCAAATTGCACACTGATCTCTATGAAGCAGCTTTTGGTTGCAAGTTCAATCAATTTATATTCTTTATCATCTTGAGCATATGCCAACAATACGCATTCACTAGTCTAGGATCGGAAGGCTTTTCTCTAATCAATGGGGATTCCGGCCCAAGCTTTGGATCCAAAAACTCTCAACTGTGATACATTGGGATTATGAACCAACAGTTCTTCGAAAGGAGTGGCCTGAATCATTGATTTGTGACGAACTCTATTTTGGATATATGAAGCACAATTAACAGCTTCAACCCATAAGTAAGGAGGAATATATTTTTCTCTGAGAAGGAAAGGTGCCATCTCCTTCAAGGATATATTTTCCTCTCATCCACACCATTATCTTGTGGTGTGTATGGAACTGAGTGTTCCATTTGAATTCCTTTAGAGACACATAACTACTGAAAATCTCTTTTGACATAATCACCTCCATTATCAAATATGATGCATTTGATCTTCTTCCCGAGCTTACTCTTAGCTAAGGCTTTAAATACTTTGAAAGTATCGCTAAAACATTTTTTTCATAAAGTATACCCAACAATATCTTGAACAATCATCAATGAAGGTCAAAAAGTTTTTGGATCCATTCATTGATGTTGTAGGAATTGGTCCTGAAACATAATTGTGTATCGGATCTAGTGTATAAGAAACTCTTATTTCCTCCCCAACCTCATATGTTTCCTCTGGATGATTCCCTATGAAGCAACCTGGGTATACTCCTTGTGATGATTTGATGAGAGGTAAGCCCTCAACAAATTTCTCATTGTGTAGTTGCTAGAGATACTTGAAGTTCAGGTGGCCAAACCTTTCATGCCACATCTTGCTTGTGTTATTTGAATGAGTCAACAAGGCTTTCAGATATGAAGTAGGAAGGAAATGGGAAAAATCATATGCCTTGGAGGCATGATTAGAAAACCCTTTCACTATGATATTTCCAATAGAATTTTCAATGATTTATATTATGTTAGTATCAAATGTAACTCTCTTGGGAGAGCCTGTATGAGTCATCTGATAAACAAATAACAAATTTGTTGCAAGAAAGGGAACATAGAGCACATTTTGGAATTTTCCATGTTCAATTTCAATGTAACCTCTCCCAAAAACTAGGATCTGTTAATCATCCACATATGAATGTTACGTCCTTCTGAGAGATCCATAGAGGTGACGAATTCTTTGTAAACAAACATATGATTGGATGCTTCTGAATCAATCAGATAAGCCTTTGACTGATTGGATCCTTCTTTCAAGGCATGGCACCTCTCATGTTCTTCTATCTGGTGTCTAACTTCGGACTTCTTTGTGCCTTGTGGAAGGGTAATATTGTTCTGTTCAAGGATCTTTTCCAGCTGGTCAATGGTTTTCTTTATGCATTGGCTCTCTAAATGGCATCCTCTCATACAATAGGAGCATTTAGCTTTCTCAAATTTCTTGTTCTTTTTCTTCTTGGAACATGAGGCTCCATCGGAAGGGATATGCTTCTCCTTTGACTTCAAATCATCATTTTTATTATCCTTTCCTTTTGCTTCCCTTTATCTTGCACATTCCCATATTCTGCAGCTAAGATGGCCTGATTCTTGGAGGCATTAAGCACTCTCATCTGAATCAATTTGTCTTTCTTCTAGATAAATGAGTCTACAAATGCATCTAGAGATGGAATTTTCTAATTTGGGATGGACACTTTTCCAGAGTGGAATGTGGATACAAAGACTGGAAGTTCCATGATAAGGTTGCTCAAAATTGATAGTACAAGATGTGCATCCTTCCTCTCTATCCCACATTGATTGCATTGCAAGACTAGGGCTTTCTATTTTGAGAAAAACTATTGAATTTTCTTAAATTTTCTAGGCTAGAGTGCAATGAGCTCATTCTCCATAATATGGCCTCTAACCGCATATTTTTTTCCAAACAAGTATTCAACCTTGTCCCATACTTCCTTTGGAGTTCTGACTCCATCAAGGTGGAACAACAACTCCCTAGAGATGTGGATGCACATGAATCCGAAGAATTCATCTATCCTATTAATAAAATTGGAATCCTCAACATACTACTTGAGGTCGAATTCTCTCCCCATTGTCATCCTAAACAGACCTTTGTTGCACAAGGTTATCTGCATATCTACCCTCCAATCAATGTAATTGAAGGGTGTAAGGATTTTAGGTGATAGAGGACCAAAATTATCCATTTCATTGTATGTTGATAAACAAATACTCAATATCTACATAGGTACCTGCAAAATCACTGCAAAAGAAAATTCAATTCGCAAACATTTGTCAGTTTAAACCTTTCCACCTTGACATGTGCGATTTTTCATAGTCAGTCACACCTAGATAGACTTCTCTAGACATGTGTGCTTTTTCATACTCGGTCACACCTAGATAGACTTCTCTGGACAAAATTGAGAGGGAGCAATGCAATGATTCAAGGAATAATGTGGAAACTCAGCTTTTTCCAGTGCAAGCATGGAGGTTTGAGAGGTTTATTGCTAGCTTGAACAAAGGCTCTGATACCATGTTAAATTTCATAAACCATATATTTAAAACCAAAATGGGATCTATTTGAAAAAAAGTATGCAATGGAATTATCAAATCAATGTAAACTGAACAAAAAATTCATAACAAAAAATTCACATAAATCGAACAAGTATTGCATAGATTATAATTACATCAATCTTAATTAATTAATGGGTAATAGAATTGTAATAAAATAAATAGAATTCAGATATTGTGGAGAAGATTCAAATTCACCAACTCAATGTGACTGGTTAGCTCACTTAGTGTGAAAATAATCACAGCTGGAGCTCACTCGTTAACTATAGATAACCAAATTAGTCTACAATCGGTTAACTAATGATGGTAGGTGAGGCCAGGTGAATAATGGTGCCTACACTCCCATGATTCATGCAAACTGGCGCTAATCTAATTGATTGCCATCTAACTGATTATAACTTAAGAATCACTGAGCATGACTAATTACCTACCATGGGAATAGGCAACCAAAGGTGATTTATGGTGGAACTCAAAGTGGGATCCTATAATGTAGGGATTGGTCCCAAGGCCTCCTAAATGTATGCAATCAATACAATAAGTGGAAGATGACCCTTAGGTGTGTACCCCATGCAACCTAGGATAAATGAATCAAATAAACTTATGTGCATAAATGGAGGATTAATTAATTCTAAGAGTGACTTCTTCCATGATCATCTAGTTGTCTTCCTCAAAAACATTGGAAGGAAAAAACTGTACAATATTCATAATGTAGGATCAAGAGATCTGCTCTTCCTTTTTAACAGACTCTCAAAATGATGGATACCAGCCCTATATATATCAGCAAAACCTTCCATATATTCACCCTAGTAACAATTAATGTTCCATATTTAATTAATATTCTTTCTATTATTTTGCATAATGGTGAAAAAACTTTGAGTTCTCATCTCTATTCTGTAACAAAAAACTCTTTTTTAAGTCTTGAATCTGCCTAACTTTCATCTAGTTCTGCCTTCTCTACCTTTAGAAACCAATAATTTCCTCTTTCTTTTCATGTGATAACAAACAGGACCCATAGCATTGTATCAGTAAATTTTCATTTTCTTAATATCTGATTCCTAAATTCTTTTTTCTGAGCTAAACATTTTATAGAAACATCTTTAATCTTTTTTAAATTTTTGGGAAAATGAATTGAAAATGATCCCAACAAAAATAAAGAATAAAAACCCCTCTTTCATAATTTTAACAAAACCATCACACAAAGTGATCAGACTCCCACCATGCCCCCATCGACCTCTTTAAACCTTAAATTATTTTCCAACTATCTCAATTCTCAAATGATTAAAGTTTATATACTGTTTCAACTTATTAGCAATTATTTAATTATCATAATTTTTTATTTAATTTAAAATTTTTAATACTATTTTTTGGGGAATCAGACCAAATTCGAATCCTTATTCCAACTGAAACTTGGCAGCAAGTGAGTGTTTATCTAATGGTCTCTAATTGTATTACTGTCATATATATATAGGGTTGCACAAACGTCAATAGATAAGTATTTCTGCGTATGTAATAATGTATTGATGACATATATCCACAAATATACAGAGATCAGTGCACTTTCACTGACAATATTGCCCTTATCGTTACCGTGAGACACTGGCAGGAAGTATTTATTTCAAGACACCATGTAAACCGGGAAAGAATGTTCAAACACTGAGATAAACACGGTATGTATGGAAATGAGGTACGCCGCCAGGATCTGAGATACTACAATGTTGGCTTTCTGCATTCAGCAGTTAGATTAAATATCCCCCAATACCAACAAAACAAAAGAAGAGAGATTAAAACACTTTTTTCACTATAAAGATTCTTTTGAAAATATTCTTTTTACTATAAACAAATCAAGAATGATTTGAAAGTATTATTTTTACCATAAACAAAATCAGGAATGATTTTAATAACTTACAGATGACTTTAATAATGCGGGGACTGTACTGCCCCTTGTCCTGTGAATGCCGGTCACTGTTACTTTGATGGAAAGCAACGATCCATATTGAGATATCAAATAATCAGATGCAAGAAAAGAAAAAGAAGCAGCCAATATCAAATAATCACAGGCAAGAAAAGAAAAAGAAGAAGCCAATAGCAAATAATCACAAGCAAGAAAAGAAAAAGAAGCAGCCAAGGAACTGCACGAGAGGACCTCATTTCAGACATGATATAATGTGGACGACAGGTATTCTCTCATAGAAAATGGTAGATAAAAAGGAGAATCAGAACAGTGGAGTCACGTCTGTCAAGATATGGAGATATCGAGTTGATTTCCACGGTTTTCGAGAAAACAATGGCCTTCCTTTCTACATTATCATTATACTTTCTCCATGAACACGACAAGATATACTTGTTATGCATACATAAGAAATGTGGCTGTGTCAGCATTGATCCTAATTGTCAAAATCAAGTATAGTATTTATATGTTATTTTTATTTTTAAATGGTGGTTCACACGTGTTAGAGTAACATATACATCCACCATCAAATAGAGTATTTATATGTTATTATTTAGTTTTAAATGGTTGTTCACTTGTTTTAAGAGATATATTTACAAGAGGAAATGTCAATACATATTATTTTGGAGAATTAAGGTATGGTCAAAATTATAATCATTATATAGATAATGCCATTCTCAATAAACAAGTGTCACAAAGCTAGTTTTGAACTATAATTCTACACTTAATTGAGACACACAAATACATGATATTGTTTTTATATATATCCTTGATTCTTAAAGGTAATAAAATAATCTTTATGATAATCAAATCTAAAAAAAACACTTATGTTAGTATGACGAAATCAATTTGAAGGAAGTGACTTTTTAGAAATATGTTAGACTTTATCTTCCTAGCATACTCAACTAGAACCCGTTAGAATTGAGAAAATAATGAAAATAAGGTGGAAAGCTTATTATGGAGTTGAAAACTCACTAGACCTTTGGCTTGAGGATAAGAACAAACTCCTCTCGAGAATCTCGTCACTCATGTTATCATGCATGGATATGATGTTTGGGGTTCCGATATCTTTAAAGAATTTTAGGGAAGAATAGAGCAGTTTCAAAAGCATTTTATCACGTATCATTTCAAAAATTAAAAGCTATACACTCTATCATATCATGGTAGGGCGGCTCGCACGAAGTTGGTTCCACTTTTTAGTGCCACTTAAGAAATTGGAAACGCACTTCCGAAGTGTAAATCGAAAATGCATATGCATTATTGATGGTATGTTTGGAATAACCCCAGCCCAAACACAAGGCTAAGGTTCGTAAGGAAGTATCGCATGTGCGATATATAGCATATGCGTTTTGTAAAAGTTAAATATCGCATATGCGATATTGAAAACTAAAAAAAACAAAACAGAGGCTGTGGGCCTCATTTCTCATTTACACGGTTAAGTATCGGGGAGCGATTAACTGCGTTTGTGATAAACCGCATACACATTTTGTGTTTGACCATTTGGAGGTCGAGTTGGAGGCCGATATGGAGGTGGCTTGGCTCCAATGGTAGGTAACTTCTCATATCCATTACAATTCTTTTTCAATTCTTTATTGTTTTTCTTAATTTCATAGTTTTTATAATTGTTTAAAACAAATTTAATAAAAAAAATTGAATTAAATCAAAGAATGATAAATTAAAACTATTTGTATTTTTTTGTTTAAATCTTAACAGATAACAGAAATGAGCAAGATAATGTGGAAAATGAACCCGCTAATAACCTAGAACCTAACCCAAACATGAACCCAAACCCAAAACCGGAGGGGGAAGAAGATCGAAACTCACAGATTCTGGCGCATTTGACATCATTGAAGCACCTTAGCTCATCTATTAGAGGAGGGGATCATTTGGGACAGTCTTTAGCCAATGCATTGGACATAATAACAAACACAACTGCTAATTCCCAAAGATATATGTACAACATTAGCTCGTACAGATAATCCAGGAGGCAATACTACTTTGATGGATTGAGTTATAAAGACATCAAAGACCTAAACTTTACAAAAGACCAATTATTTTCATTATTCTGGGACCCTAGCATCAGATTGGTTCCACCCACCTGTCGAGCACACATTTCCATAGACTAGTGTGTGGAACCAAATATAAAGGCCAATTGGATGGATCATTGGTATATGGTCTTCGATGAAGACCCTCATGGAAATAGGGACATTCCATTTTATTTCCTTAGGAAGTTGTATGTAGAATTCGTTATAGGGAAACATGTTAACTATTTCGATATCTTAGGCTTCCAGGGTGTTGGTCATGGGATGCCCCAAGATAGTGAAGGGGCCAGGACGGATCCTAACCATGTGCCACACCCTCCATGCACACCAAAACCCCCTCAGCTATATCCTCCTGTGGGGCCTGTGATTGAGGATACACAGGACACCTTATTTGACTTGGTAGATACGTTGCTTCAGCATGGGACTGATTTCCAAGGAAATGTAGGCCAAGGGGTTGCCACTTCTAAGGCTGGCCCATCTACAGATCACATCGGAGATGCAGATCATTCAGAGCATCGTGTTACTCCACACCCTTGCACATCATGTGGAGGCATATGCTGTGGCCCTCCTTCAGACTTTTGGGATGATGGATTACTTCGATTTGTAAGTAAAACACATTATTTTAATATTATATTTTGTTTTATATCACAATTTTCAATTGTTTCGCAATTTATTTCTATTTAATTATCTAAAAAATTATGTGAACAAATATGCAGCTCGTGTCCCATGGCACACTAGAGTTGCATATTCCTCCAATCAATGATGAGAACATTAATGTGGCTGTCAATATTGCATATGGTTTTGGTTCTTCCCCATTAGCGGTAAGAACTATACTTGTTAATTTGTCAACTTTATTTACATATTTATAGTAGAGATTGTAACAATCAATACATCAGAATTTTCATAAAGCATGTTTTATGTAGGGTGATCAGGATCAATACATTGAATCTCAGCCTAGTCCCTCTAATGCAGAGGTAGATTCCTAGACTCAGGTATTATTTTAAATATGCTTTTAATTATGTTTCTCTTTCTTTGGAAAAATCATTTTCCGTCCATCATGTATATGTCTCATTTTCTTTGTATTAATCTAACATTGACTAATGTTACGTTATGCAAGCATCCATTAAGCCATTGGTGCTGGGAGATTACCAAAGCAAGGTTGTTGTCAACCCACCTCTTCCCCCTGCCAAGTTCTTGTATGTTTCGCTTACTTTGAAAACATTATTTTTTCGTTCATGTAGTATATATGTCTATAATTCTTTTTATTATGTGAATTTGACATATGTTATTTTATGCAGGCTTCTATTGAGGCACTGGTGCTTGAAGAGCACCAGATTGATGACCCACCTATGACGAGGGAGAAGGTACATTTACGTATCGCTTTCTTTTAATTGTGATTTTAATGATTCAACATGTACTTTTAATTTTTTTTGAAATTGTCTAATTGTATCTTTATCCTTTTGTACGTAGGAACTTGAGTTAGATGAATATGTAAAAAAAGTTAGCTTCTTCGCTAGTACAAGGATAAGTCCTTTTCTCTCACTTCTAGTTAATCGATCAACTGGTTACACACCTCCCCACATCCCCCAGGTATATTTATACATTACAACTCTTGCTTATATTGCTTTTTGCACATGCAGGTATCTTTTTCCTTGTTTTCCCCATTTATATGTCTCGTTTTCTTTGTATTATATGACATTGACATATATGTTACTTTATGCAAGAATCTATTGAGACAGTGGTGCTTGAAAAGCACTAAAGCGAGGTTGTTCTCAACCCACCTCTGATGAGCTAGCAGGTAAGTTTGTGTATCTCTTTCTTTGTATGTTTATGTATTGATTTCCTTGATTTGGTGCTTTCTCCTTGTACATTTTTGTAGGTTTATGTATCACTTTGACATATGTTACTTTATGCAGGAATCTATTGAGATAGTGGTGCTTGAAGAGCACCAAAGTGAGGCTGTTGTTGACCCACCTCTTCCCCCCAGCCAGGTACATGTATGTTTCACTTTCTTTGGAAACATCATTTTCCATCCATGTAGTATATATGTCTCTGATTATTTTTATTATATAAAATTGACATATATGTTACTTTATGCAGGCTTCTAGTGAGGCACCAGTGCTTGAAGAGCACCAAATAGGTGACCCACCTCTCACGAGCCAGTAGGTATGTTTATGTATTGCTTTCTTTGTACATTTGTGTATCACTTTCTCTAATTCAGTGCTTGAAGAGACCCAAATCGGTGATCCACCTCTTCCCCCCCAATGTACATGTATATTTGTTGACATTGGCATATATATATTTTTTATGCAGCTTAATAATGAGCAAGTGGTGCTTGAAGAGCACCTAATCAGGGTCCATGTTAGTGAGGTACCATGACCCATCATTACTTACTCATGTACAGTAGGTAAAAATGTTATTTTGGTTTTGGAATTTGAACAAATGTACATGGAATTTTTATAGGTTGGTAAACTAACTTACAAAATTTAGTTTTTCTGCAGTCTCCACTGATACGACCTATCCCTCTTGTTCAACAAATGGGATCACCAGTGAGCAGTCGGAAAAGAAAGCTAGACTTCTCTGAAGACATTGGCAGTCACAATGAAAGGTGGGATAACTAGAATAAATTAATAGGGGGGAATACATAGATGGAATGTTTTTTTCATATACACACATATGTACCTTTTGATCCACTATTTTGTATTATGGCCATGTGGCATGCCAATTTTTGTAGCATTATTTCTATGTACATATATAATATAAAGCAAGGTTCAAATTTATATGTATATGGTTGACTTGATCTTGGAACATGATTTGTGTGGTTCACCTATGTGATATAATGATATGTGTGGTTCACATGTATGCTAACTTATAATTTTTCAATACTTAAAGGAATAATTTATGACTCATCAACTTTTTAACATTATGGCTATCCTCAACTTTTTAACATCATCACCATACCATACACTAACTAAATTACATACACTAACATCATAACACTAAGTCATGCATGGATCTGTAATATACCATATCATACCCTACAATACCATATGATACTAACATCATACCATACTAACATACTGTAACATACCCTACAATACCATATGATACTAACATCATACCACACTAACATACAGTAACATACCCTACAATACCCTATCATACTAACATCATATACCATACTAACATACAATAACATACCATACCATAACATACTAACATCTTACCATACTAGCATACCATACCACTGTAATATACCATACACTAGCATCATAATACTAAGTCATGCATGCATGTGTAATATACCATATCATACCCTGCAATTCCCTATGATACTAACATCAAACCATACTAACATACAATAACATACCCTAAAATACCCTATGATACTAACATCATACCATACTAACATACAATAACATACCATAACATAACATACTAACACCATACCATACTAACATACCATACCATTTTAATATACCATACCATACCCTACAATACTAACATCATACCCTACAAACCCTAGTTGGTTTTCAATATGTACATACATCCATTTGTTTCTAGTTCCATCTCATAACTTATAAAGAGGTCACTAAACCATAGTTCCATGTCATAACTTGTCAACCCTAGTGATAGCATGAAAATTGGTGTTCATGAAACCCTAGTTGGATTCCAATTTCTAATTCCCTCTCTTAACTTGTAAAGTCCTCACTAAACCCTAGTTCCATCTCATACCTTGTCAACCCTAGTTGGTGCATGCAATTTGGTGTTCATGAAAGCCTATTTGGTTTCCAATTTGTACATGTCCATGTGTTTCTAGTTTCGTCTCGTAACTTGTAAAGACCTCACTAAACCCTAGTTCCATCTCATTATTTGTCAACCCTAGTGATAGCATGCAAATTGGTGTTCATGGAAGCCTAGTTGGTTTCCAATTTGTACATGGCCATGTGTTTCTAGTTCCCTCTCTTAACTTGTAAATTGCTCACTAAACCCTAGTTCCATCTCATACCTTGTCAACCCTAGTTGGTGCATGCAAATTGGTGTTCATGAAAGCCTAGTTGGTTTCCAATTTGTACATGTCCATGTGTTTCTAGTTCAGTCTCGTAACTTGTAAAGAGCTCACTAAACCCTAGTTCCATCTCATTATTTGTTAACCCTAGTGACAACATGCAACTTGGTGTTCATGGAAGCCTAGTTGGTTTCCAATTTGTACATGGCCATGTGTTTCTAGTTCCCTCTTTTAACTTGTAAATTGCTCACTAAACCCTAGTTCCATCTCATACCTTCTCAACCCTAGTTGTTGCATGGAAATTGGTGTTCATGAAAGCCTAGTTGGTTGCCAATTTGTACATGTCCATGTGTTTCTAGTTCCATCTCGTAACTTGTAAAGAGCTCACTAAAACCTAGTTCCATCTCATTATTTGTCAACCCTAGTGATAGCATGCAAATTGGTGTTCATGGAAGCCTAGTTGGTTTCCAATTTGTACATGGCCATGTGTTTCTAGTTCCCTCTCTTAACTTGTAAATTGCTCACTAAACCCTAGTTCCATCTCATACCTTGTCAACCCTAGTTGGTGCATGAAAATTCGTGTTCATGAAAGCCTAGTTGGTTTCCAATTTGTACATGTACATGTGTTTCTAGTTCCATCTCGTAACTTGTAAAGAGCTCACTAAACCCTAGTTCCATCTCATTATTTGTCAACCCTAGTGACATCATGAAAATTGGTGTTCATGGAAGCCTAGTTCGTTTCCAATTTGTACATGGCCATGTGTTTCTAGTTCCCTCTCTTAACTTGTAAATTGCTCACTAAACCCTAGTTCCATCTCATACCTTGTCAACCCTATTTGGTGGATGCAAATTGGCATTCATGAAAGCCTATTTGGTTTCCAATTTGTACATGTCCATGTGTTTCTAGTTTCGTCTCGTAGCTTGTAAAGAGCTCACTAAACCCTAGTTCCATCTCATTATTTGTCAACCCTAGTGATAGCATGCAAATTGGTGTTCATGAAAGCCTAGTTGGTTTTCGATTTGTACATGTCCATGTGTTTCTATTTCCATCTCATAACTTGTAAAGAGCTCACTAAACCCTAGTTCCATCTCATTATTTTTCAACCCTAGTGATAGCATGCAAATTGGTGTTCTTGAAAGCCTAGTTGGTTTCCAATTTTTACATGTCCATGTGTTTCTAGTTCCCTCTCTTAACTTGTAAATTTCTCACTTAACCCTAGTTCAACCACATTATTTGTCAACCCATGCAAAGTGGTGTTTTTGAAACCCTAGTTCGTTTCAAATTTGTACATGTCTATGTGTTTCTAGTTCTCTCTCTTAACTTGTAAATTGCTCACTAAAGCCTAGTTCCATCTCATAACTTGTCAACCCTAGCGATAGCATGCAAATTGGTGTTCATGAAACCCTAGTTGGTTTCCAATTTGTACATGGCAATGTAATGAAATGTATATTAAACTAAAAACATCAAGAAATGTAAATTTCAATAGCTCAAGAGCATGTTATTTTCTAAATTCTATTTGCTGGTGTCTAAAGACACTGTTCTTGGCACCTTCAATGTGCCGTAGATGGTGTTTATATCCTAGGCACACAAAAGGCTAGACATTAGTAACATCATAAGAAAAAAAAGAGAACCCAATGAAAATGTGCAAACATGGTTTATAGATAACTCACCCTAGGCTGTACGATAGTGTTTATAGTGTCCAGTATCCTTTGAATAATATTATGTCTATGAATGGTATCGGTCAATTAGAGGTTTATTACATTGGGAATAAAGTAGGGCTAAATAATTGAAATTATTCTTCAGAATTCACTTTAAAGGCTAAACAATGCACCTAACAATGAACTCATACAAGTAGGCCATCCGGATCATCTCTGGTGACGATGGTGTCCATGAATCTTGCGTGCTCTATATGAGGTAGTAAGTATCATACATGTGACCTATTTTTGTGACCAAGTGTGCGCAGCTTGATGTTTATACCAACTACTAGGTTGGTGAAGTGGTGTACAATAGCCCTAGTCTATAATCTTGATATACATACCCACCCTTCCTTTTCTGTTGTGCTGCAAGTGTCAAGTACTTCCCTTTTATAACCATCGATCCAGTTAGGAATTCAATATTTTCATCATCTGTAATAGGTTCGAGAATGGTTTGTTTCCCCTCTAAACAACCTGTCATGGGTCCAGTCATCACTTATGTAGAAGTGACTTTCTTTTAGTATCACACGTTTCTCTTCATTGCTATCTGGCCCATGTCGATACATGATATGAACCATTATGCTCACCTGCTATGAGTGATAGTATTGACTTTGTATTTCATTTTTTGGTTGTAGGGTGTAATTTTATGCAAAGTCAACCACTGATAGTATTGTTCCAAGAGGGAAGGTTTCCCGACATATTCTGAATTGCTCATCTTGCCACCGTGCCATATCGACATGTTGAATGTACTGTTGGATCTTTCCATGAAAGTATGGAATAAAATCACATACTCGCACCTAGTGTAAAAAAATAAGCAGTATTAATAAACCACATAAAAAAATGTGTACATGAATATTAATATTTCAATATTCAACAATTTACCCGTGAAGTCACCAATTTAATCTTCCTTCTTTCTTTCCCATCATTTAGCTGATATGTCTCATACTGATAGTTCTACTTCTAAATAATTGCATTCTGAATGCTTGATCTTCACTTTCATGGATGCAATCAGACCATAATGATAGGCCACCACAATTTTTGCAAGAACCATCTACACATTGTTTTAAGTAATGTGTATGCCCATCTTGCCTTGGACACATTATGCTATGGATGAAATATTTGGATGACATTGGCGGTACTGTACTTGAGCATTCCTGCACATGGTTAGGATGCAAAAAATGATGTATATGTGCAAACATATGGTAATATAGGTTAAAATATATGTGGTATCTACAACAACAAGTGTTCCAGATAGTATTGATTCTAACATACCAAGGCCTGCATTTTTTAAAAGATCTTTGCCCGAGCCTTAGCTCTACGTGGGCAACTTTAAAAATATCAAACAATTGAGTTTGTGTCATGTCATGATAATGTTTAACATGAGCTTCATTGTTTCTAGAACCCCTACAATATTTTAACACATCCTTCATGTTAGAATAAGGCCTGGTGTTATCATGCCAAAACATGTGCACTAGGCCCTTCACTGCTTCGACTAAGTTCATATATTTATTGGGAAACCTACCGCTAAATGCCCATAATGTTTCCATTTGTCCCTCTACATCAAGCCTTATTTCTTCTTACTGAATATTTTTGAAGTGTCTTTGGATGTAAAGGCACAATTTGTGATGTGCATTTAAGTAAACGACATTGTCTTGTGGATATACATACAATTGATTCAGCCAATACACGACGAGCCACATTACAGTCTTCTGAACGAGTTTTTTACCAATCAATGTGAATGTAGCAGTAAGAGATTTAACAATATGATTACTTGTTTCAATATTCTTCATTGTTCTTATGCCTAAATTTCTTCTAACAGTTGCCATATTTCTAGATTTAACCAAAGCTAAAAATAATTGGCATTTACCAGCTTCAGATTTGTTATCAAAATATTGTTTCATTATTTGAGAACAATGATGAAGGATAGTGAGTTTAGCCACCTTACCTTCCATGGAAGTCAATTCGGTCTCGTCCACTTGTATGCATTTAGGAGTTCTCTTTTGTTTTGATGCAAAATTTCTTGCCATTTGAAATGCTGGAGTGACGTTTACATCCACTACAGGATGACAACTTTGATTAGAAGATTGAACCACCGACCATGGCTATTGTTGAGTCACATTTGCATCGGGAGTAACATAATTATTTAACTCTTCACAAGATTGTTAGTTTACTAATGGATCAATAAATATCAACTTCCGTATAACCAGCTTCCTTTAATATTGCATTATCTTCCTCAGCCTCTACGTCAGGTATCTATTGAGGGGGAATGGGAACTATTTTCTCATGTAATGAATGCCAACGATTTCTTGAATCTTCCCTCTTGTTTTCTTTTTTATTTTTATCTTCTTCCAGTGTAAGCACCTTCCTCGTTGAATTTCAACCTCTATTACGTACATTCCCCATTGAAATCCACCCAAAATTGTACAAAACTATGGAATTATGTAAGAAATGATTAAATTGCATGTTGAATAGTTCTCTATCCATGGGTAAAGATGAATTATGTCTTTTTCTATAGTAAACCTGACCCACAACACGCAACCCAACATTTTTTATACAACACATATCGCATATGTGATATAACGCACCTCTGATTTATTGCATATGCGATATAGATACAATGGTTTTTAATCAACGGGCAGGTTTTTTGCATGCTCTCCAAAATGCATATGTGATATATCCCATATGCGATTTAGTGCACATGGGATAAATCGCATATGTGATTTAGTGCTCACTAAATATGCAATTTACATTTATCTATGCTTATCAAATATTAAAATAGTAAATATCAAATGTTTTTCACATGTGGACTGAAATATGTTAAACTTATATAACGAATAGTATGACTATGACGACGATGATTATGAGGATGATGATGGCTATGATGCTGATGATAATGATGATGGTGATGGTGATTATGAGGATGGTGATTATAATGATGATGATGGTGATGAGGAGGAGGAGGAGAATGACTTTGATGATGATGATGATGATGAGGATGATGACTATGATGATGAGGATGAGGATGATGATGAGGAGGAGAAGGAGGAGGATGATGACTATGATGATGAGGATGAGGAGGATGAGAATGATGATGAGGAGGAGGAGGATAACTATGATGATGATGATAAGGATGATGATGACGATGACGATGATGATGATGATGAACAATGATGGTGGTGATGAGGAGGAGGAGGATGATGACTATGATGATGATGATGATGATGAGGATAAGTGTGATGATGATGATGATGATGATGAGGGTGGCGATGATGATGATGATGAGGATGAGGATGATGAGGAGGAGGAGGATGATGACGAGGGTGATGATGAGGGTGGTGATGATGATGATGAGGATGATGATGATGATGATGATGATGATGATGACGATGACGACGATGATGATGATGATGAGGATGAGGATGATGATGATGATGATGATGATGAACATGATGATGATCAGGATGATGAGGGTGATTACAATGATGATGATGATGATGATAATGATGATGGTGATGATGATGACTATGAGGATGGTGATGATGATGAGGAGGAGGATGAGGAAGATGATGACTATGATGATGATGATGAGGATGAGGATGATGATGAGGAGGAGGAGGAGGAGGAGGAGGATGACTATGATGATGATGATGAGGATGAGGATGATGATGATGATGATGATGAAAAATTATGGTGATGAGGAGGAGGACGGAGATGATGACTATGATGATGATGATGATGATAAGGGTGACGATGATGATGATGCGGATGAGGGTGGTGATGATGATGATGATGATGAATGATGATGATGATGATAATGATGATGATGGGGATGATGGGGATGAGGGTGGAGATGATGATGATGATGTGGATGAGGATGAGGATGAGGAGGAGGATGATGATGAGGGTGATGATGAGGGTGGTGATGATGATGATGAGGATGAGGATGATGATGATGATGATGATGATGATGACAATGACGATGATGATGAACAATGATGGTGATGATGAGGAGGCTGATGACTATGATGATGATGATGATGATGACCATGATGACCATGATGATGATTAGGATGATGAGGGTGATTATAATGATGATGATGATGAATATAATGATGATGGTAATGATGATGACTATGATGAGGAGGTGGAGGAGGATGACTATGATGATGAGGAGGAGGAGGAGGATGATGATGAGGATGAGGAGGAGGAGGAGGAGGATGCTGATGGTGATGAGGATGATGATGATGACGACGACGATGATGATGAAGACGATGATGATGAACAATGATGGTGATGATGATGAGGATGATGATGATGACTATGATGATGAGGATGAGGATGATGACTTTGAAACTTTGGCTCTATACATGGCGAATGATAAATCTTGTTGAGATATATATGCCATTTGATTGAATTTTGGCCATCCATCCTTAATCAAATATTAAAAGAACCAAACATTCTTAATCAAGGATTAAAAGAACATGATAACGATTAAAAGAACATGATAACTATAACAATGTTGATTAAAGTCACCTATCACGTATCGATGAATCATCACTAGCGGTTTTCACTGAGAGCATACGTTGATCCATTGATGCTCATTCTATATTTTTTACATCCAAAAGAGCTACCAAAAGAAGCATTCCTGTGGCTTTATAATGTGCTTTGAGTGCTAACATAAATCAATCTTCAATCTCTCTGTGAATGTCACAAATTTTCCCTTGAAGCTGAATAGATCGAAGGATGGGAGGAATTATTATTTTCTTAGATGAACAACCCATGGCTTCGTTCAATGCCCTATTTTCTTGGATGCATATCCCATGGATTCATTCACCGTTATAAAGAGGAATTATTTGTGTCCATCATTGTGTTGTCTAAATGGTATGATAATGGGATAAGGATTCCATTACTCTTTTTAACTCTCGTACCAAATTAGTTAAGCAAAAACGCATATGCGTTATAGCTTATTCATATCTCATATGCGCTATATCACATATGCGATATGAATAAGCTATAATGCATATGCGTTATAATGCATATGCATTTTTTTAAAATTACAAAAATCGGCGGGAATAAGGTTTGGCATTATGTTCGGAAATAGCTTTGGACTACCGAACCTGTTGGCTAGGACAAATAAACCAGGGATGTTGCTTGTCTTTTAGAACTCTATCAATATGCTCATTTTAGATGGCATGTTTTGCTATGACAGACACAATATTTTTTTTTGACAATCTAGAATATTGTAGAATACGATATTATGATTCTGAATATGTAATTTTTTTCTTCAAAACTATGTTTTATTTATTTATAATTATTTTTCTAAATGACACACGTCTGTTTTTGAAAATAGATACATCGACTGTTTTTTATATAACTTTTGATTTCTATCACCATTTCCCAAGAAACCTATATGGTGCACTAGACGAGATCAAGATCTACGATCTTATATTTAGAAATCATGGATTTCATTAATTTTTTCCCCTAAAGTGTTGCACCCACACATAACGTTTTAATTTCAAGCTTTTGTGACTTCAATAATTAATAAAAATAAAAAATAATTCATGAAACATTCTGAATAAATAGTGTTGCACCATGCCCATATGTCCTTTATATGTATGAAATATTTATCCCAAATTGACATCATTTGCCTCATATATTGCTCGACCCGCACAAGCATATATGTTAAGATATGTTGAAAATTTGAAAACCCAATTTCACGGAAACTAATTTTATGATCATTTACACACATTTTGTCTGCATAAATGCTATATATTATTAAAGCTGATTCAATTATCTATCTTTTGTCTTTTTACATCATCTTCAAATAAGTTAGGGAAGTACCCCTAATTGTCACCTAAAGTCAGAGTTTCCCATTTTTTCCAGTATTATGTGGCATCTAAAGTGTCTTTAAAGGAGTCCATGATTGTGCATCATCCCGATAACAAAGATACTCTCTCTCCATTGAGAGAATGGCTATTGCAAGGTACCTAATGTACAAGAATACGATAAAGAACATTGAGACAAGAGGCTCTGTAATATTTTTACAAACCTAAGTTAAAACCATGTGCTTAAGTGAGGTTGGCATAAATATTCCAAGTCATTGCTAAATCATAGGGGAGTTGAGAACGAGACCTCACTATAGATTAGTGTTAATGTTAAAAGTATTAACAAATCCAAATTGAACAATAATTTTTGGTGCCATAAAGACTGAAAGGATAAGCAAAAATTAAGAGACTATAAAAAGGTGATCAATCCAAATCTAGAATATTGAAAGTATCTGTTTTTAATGTCCCTTAAATCCCTATAAAAAAATAATAATTGTACATGGTCAATAAAACTACTAGGATCTAAGGTTCATCTAAAATTAACTTCAGCATTATATACACTTATTAGGAAAAGTACTTGTATCCATGTTCTATATTTCTTTCGTAGGTTGATACATGGTGTTCTATTTTCTTTCGGTGATGTTTATGGCGTTTATTTGTTTAAAGATGTTTCTTGTATATTTATGTAGTTTATTTGTTTAATGATGTTTTTGGTGTGATTCAGAGTCTACAAGTACTTCCTACTTGTGTATAATGGATGTTTAACACGTAACCTAGTCTTGTTTATGTTAAGAAGTTGTGAATAACTCACCTCTGCTTCTAAAGGGAAAAGAGTTGATGGATTTAATAAGTTCTCATCGAAAATGGTATGAAGGTTTCTTGTGAACCTCAGATTACTTAGTTCGTTATGAATTAATACATGAAAAATTATTTTCTTCCACGTACTATGACAAAACTTAAGCTATGTGTAATTTTTAAAGGATAGTAATTTGATCAAGCGAGCCAAAGTTCTAACATTTGGAACTAAGGAGATGTACGCCTAGAGGAAAAACCTACTTGCACTAAGGAGAAATATAACTATCCACTATAGGGAGTGGGTATTAGATCAAAGCATTAGTGGACGTGGTTGAATTTTTAATGAAGGCCATGTGAAGGTGTCGTGTTCACCTTCCATGCTAGCTCAAGCATAAGAGCATTTGCCCTAAATTTCAAAGCCCTCTTATGCATGCCGAAATGGTGAGGGAAGCGAGCTCCCTAGTTGGGTTTTTGTTTGTAGAAACATGGATTGTGGGTTTCTAGATATGCTATCGTTGCTCATGTATACACCTCCTCCATGTGGATTTCTTTAACTCTATTTGTTTCTATATTTTATCTGAAGCATGCTCTGATATCTGGACTGGTTTTGTGGTAGGTACAACATTTTAAAAATGGTTGCAATAGGGAAAAAGGAAGACCCTCACATGAACTTGGTAAGCCCAAGTTCAAGTCCCTTTGCTTATGGTTGGTCGTTATGAGTTTTGAAAGGGGGATTTGTAAAATCATTGTTTGTGGTTCTCATGGCTTTTCAAATGGAACAATACTCTGGGAATTTTGTAGGGTTTACTGTTTATGAAAAATGGTCCTCATAATTTTCACGGGGTTTAATGTTTATGAACCTATTCATGCGTTTGATGAAATTGTAATTTAATTTTGATTGTGGGTGAATACTACCGAACCTAACTAAACCTATTATGGAAATACAAACTTGTATAATAATTCTATTTTACATGCTCTGTAATTGTTTTAATGTTGTTTAGCTGGATGAATGAGGATGTAAACTATGGGTTTTAATCTCTCTGGTTTGAAGTTTCGAATGTATTCTTTACATTCCCATAGCTAAATGTTGTTCATGTGAAATTATTGGTTATTTTAAATGATTATTCTATGTGTTTAGAAGAATATCTAGGAAAAGTGTTTTTAACAATGAGCAATAAAATCTATTTGAAGGTGAAGACGCTCTACGTTAGCAGTGCTATTGCCAGCAATGGCACACTGGGTAAATTTGTTTGTATTTGTTGTTGTATTGGAAGATATTTGGTTTTTTTCACTTCTCTATAGAAGCACGGGAAAATCCCCAACTCTGTTCTCTTATTTAATTTTTAATGTTCCATTAAAGCATTTTCATTCCAATGCTTGAAGCATGGAAAAAGATGCAAGTTCTTATGGAATTCAATGGTTGCTTGGATATCATGATACCCTGGTCAAATTGTCTAGTTCGATTTGACTCTCATCATCAACCAACACAAAAAATCGGCATTATTAACACTCTAACTATTAGAGCCAAGAGAATTTATGATTTTGCACACTTGGATATTCAACTAGAGCACCTTGTCAAAGTCTTCAAAAATAATGGCTACAGTGAAAATCTAATAAAAAAAACCATGAAGAGGTCCCAGGAAGCAAGGTAGGAAAAGAATAAAAATGAGATTATAAAATCAATAAAAATTCCTTACATCAAAGGAACAATAGAGAAAATATCCAACATACTAAGGAAGAAATGAATAAGGGTCACCTTCTCACCTTTTAAAACATTGCATGGAATCTTAGGCCATGCAAAAGATCAAGCAGAGCCAAACAAGAATAAAGGTGTGTACTAGATCCCATGTGGATGCAGAAAGGTGTATATTGGAGAAACTGGTCGCTCTGTACTAAAAAGATTAAAAGAACATAACGCAGATATCATTCATGGATGAATAAATAAATATGCATTAGAAGAACACTCCATAATGTCCAAACACCACGTTCTCATGGAAGATGACAAAGTCATCACCAGCGTTGACCGTTACACAAGGAGACGAGTAAGAGAAGCGATTGAAATTGAAAAACACCCTCTCAATATCAATCGGGGTGACAGATGGAAACTTAGTAGGATGTGGGTTCCTATGATTAACCAAATAAAAAATAAAACAATGACATCTTAATAATGTTTCTAAGGGAAAACATAATTAAAAATTTAGGCTAAGATTCATAATTAATAAGGAAACCAATTGAAAAATTAAGTTGGGAAAATATATAGTATCTCTCGAAGATGGGTTGAACTACCCATCCTGACATGTCAATAAATTTTGATTTTTGACATGGGGTTTCCTTTACTTAAAAAATGATTACCCGTGAATGGACAAATGAAATTTCCTGGAATAGTTATGTATTTTTTTTAAAGTTTAAGCACACTTCCAGCCAACGCTATGCGTAGTTGATGGAGTTATACTCTTAGTTCTAGAAATGTTTAATGGAGTAGATTTGGGACTCCAAGGGTTTCTACCTTTAATGAAAAGACCTACGGTTTTTATTTCTATCTAAAGTTGGCATGTAATCATTTTATTTTTAATATAATTTTATAACGTTGCATGATGGTTTGTACAAGTGCTAAGTGTATAATCTAGATTTAATATACAGAGCTCCAACACGAGCTTGCTCTGCTGGAGCGATCTTCGCTTGGAAAAGAATCTCTCATATTTTAAATGGTTATTTAGCTTGGCAATTATTCACAGTGAAATTCCTTGTTTTATCAACAATGGAAGAAATATAATGTGGTCTGTATAGGAAAAAACCATTCAACTTGATTAAAGAGTTCCAAATATTTCATCCCTCATGTGTCATAGCTCATCATTAATTCATGAAGGAGGTTTGCACCGCTTACATTAATGCCCTTATACGTAGTCTTCTCTTCTTGGAGCATAAGCAATTTATTTATAAGATTTACATATTTCCTAAGGTGCCATAAATAATTTTTAATATATTTGTGGTACACGCAATAATAAGAACCATTCTAAGCTATGCTATCGCAAGTACTGCAAACCTAAAGAAAAATGGCAACATAACAACTAGTCATTTATTTGGTCTTTTTAGTTGTGTCACTCTCACAATGAAAATTACATTTTTGAAAATGAATTTCTACAATTCATAAATTTTAAAACTACAAATGGATTGATAGACCCCTTTCTCGGGAGTCTCTCAATCCATCTGTAGTGTTAAAATTTAGTCAATTGTCACATTGTGGATGTATTTAGAGCGACGAGCTAGTGTCAAAACATGATGCCATAGGTGAAACTACCAAAGTTTTTTGCAAGATCATTTCATATGTACTGTAGTTTGATCTGCTTATCACTTCCATATCTTATTTCATTATTTTTCTTTCATATTATCCTTTCGATGCATCCACTAAGTTGCATCATGTGCTTCATCTAAGTGTGGTTGAGTCAAGTCTTGGATATTTTGTTGTCTTTGCTTCTCTACATTGTCATGTTCTGAAGTTATTGTCATTATGTTTGGCTCATCATATTCATCACATTCATATTTTCTTTGAACAAAACCATCTTTGTTTGAAACCTCTCGGTAGTTTGTAAATGTTTTGATAAGTTCATGTATTTTCCGTCATCATAATATTAGCTAAAAATAGTAAATTTCACAACCTCCATTAATTCTCCATATGCATCAATTCATAATCATTCTCTCCCGTGCAAGAGATCACCAATATTCTCAATTTTGAAAAGAAAAAATTATCGAGTTTTGTAAAATTATTTTAATGTTTTTTGGATGTTATAGATGACCATAAAGACATATTTGATCATCTCGCACCACTTATCATTGAACTCAAATATTATATTGGGGATTAAGTGAATATTTAAATACCACTTAGCATGGAACTCATATCTCCCCATAACTACAGTGTAACTTTTGTTGGGGCGCGTACCCTAAGGATTACTAGTTGTGGTAACTTCGCGGCTGTTGGTAAGCGGAGTTATGGATCAAGATAGTCTTAGGGGTGTCAGGGTAAGTCAAAACCCTCTTTTTTGTAATAAACCCGTGGTTTAAATCCAGGGTTTAGGGTTTTTGGGTGCCCATGGTTTAAGACCATGGTTTTGTAAAAATGCGCAGTATAAATAAGCGCTTGTGTAAAGAAGATAGGTTAGGTTTTATGATGAAAGAAAGATTAAGGCGAAGCTAAGATTGGTTTTTGTAAGAAAAGGTTAAGTCCCAGTTGTGTGCGTGGACGACCTCTGCAGCTGTGTGCACAGAGGGTTTGTGTAAGGAAGATTAAGGAACGACCTGCAGCTGTGTGCGCAGGGGCCTGCTGCTGTGTGCGCGGCTTTTTGAGGACTGAAAGGATTTGCAGCTGAGTGCGCAGATCAAACTGTGGTTTTGTAGCAAGTTGAATAGAACATAGTTTGTGGACGTAGCCCCTACACTGGGGGTGAACCACGTTATATCCGGTGTCGTGGTTTCTTGTGCTGTTTCTGTTCTGTTATCTTTTATGCATTAATACTGTATATATATGATAAATTAGATCGCTATTAATATTTAGCTTCACTGTGAATTCCCTGTAGTGGGTTGAGCAAGTAACGACTGTTTATTTATCCGCGAAGTTGTATGTGAATGAATGGTAAAGCTTTTATAGTATTGTTTAATAAGATTA
>LPNX010652267.1:233103-252272 GCA_001517045.1 Pseudotsuga menziesii
GGTCAATCTGCCCCTATCAACCCCCCCCCCATCAACATCCTGTCCTCCTCCCAACCCTCCCAGAACTACCATGGCCCACCTAGCTGATGACATTAAGCTGCCCATCTTCAAAGGAACGGGATCCGACGATCCAGAATAGTTCTGGTTTTTATGTGAGGCCGTCTGGAACGCGAAGAGTATTACTGACCTGGATGTGAGAACCACGCAACTCATTACGTCCTTTTGCGACCGGGCTTTGACCTGGTTCATGAAATTCTCCAGTAATCAGCACCCCACTTTGGATGAAATCAAGGCCGCCATCATTAAGGAATTTAAGAAACCAAAGTCGGAATCGCAGAGCATCACTGAACTCAAAGAGATTCAACAGCGGCGTGGCGAATCCATTTGGGACTTTGACCAAAGATTCAAAGTTCTATTAGACCAAGTCAGCTTCACCATTAGTCCTGCGCAGCACAAAGAATGGTTTATCGCAGCGTTATTGCCGCATATCAGAACTTCGCTCATGCAACAGAAGGTTGCTGACCAGCAAGAGGCTCTGGAAATCGCAATGAAGCTAGAGACTGCTCCCGTCGGAGATGATTCTGGTATTGCCCAAATCCAAGCGTAGCTGGCAGCGATGGCCCTAGAGCTTCGTGACATGAATAAAGTTAAAACTAGTAGAGAGGAGGTCTGGTGTACGCAATGTCGGTTGGAGGGTCATGACCAGTGCCCTGTGGTCAGAACATACCTAAATACAGGCACGCGCAACCTATTCAATCCCGGTGCTTTGTATTATGAGATTTGTCGAACCTCTGGCCAGCATCGCCCTGAGCACTGCCATCTTCTTCAGAGATATGTTCAAGCTCCCAAAAACCCCTACTGCCAGTTCTGTAAGTCCGTAGGGCATAATGAAGACGAGTTTCGTAGCTACGAACTTATGCCAGAGCGCACCTCTAACGCCTACCGAGTCCACAATGAAGCCCAGAATAATGATGGCTATGGTTACTGCGGCGGTGCCTCCGGAAGAGGTGCTTTTGGTGGTCGCGGCCGTGGTGGGATGACTAGAAGAGGTTGCGGCCAGGTTGTGTGTTACAATTGTAACCAAGTTGGTCACTTGGCTCGCGACTGTCGGAACCCCACTACGACCTGTCGGTATTGCCGCGTAGTGAACCACGTGATAGAATAGTGCCCCTAGCTCCTCGCAAAGATTCAGGAAAACAATCGTGGCCCTACTCCAAGTATTCAGTTGATTTCCGTGGAGCAAAGACCTGCCCCAGCCCTCAATGTGGTCACCCGGAGTGGAGCTATGACACATACTCAAGATTCACCAAAGCAACCTGCCATGGTGTGCGCACAATAGGCCTCCAAGAAAGTCCCATCCCTTGGCCCTGCGAAGGACCACGCACCAGTCCAGGAGGCCCTGTGCGATAATGTTGGCCCTGGCGCTGTAGAAATACCTGCGCGGCAACATCAGCAGGCTTCGCAGCCATAGGAGGCCTCGACGGATAAAGTAAGTACACTATCTTCTTTCTTGCAGAGCTGTATGAAACTCTTGCGCAATAAGGACGCTCTAAATGAGCTACAAAAAGTTCTTGCTGTCACAGACCCTTAGAGAGGAATTGATCAGGAGAAAACTGTTAGTCGTGTCCGAAGAACGGGAAGGGAAATGAGGTTGAACGTTCAGATAGGAGAATATGATATGACTGATGTCATCCTGGATCTTGGATCAGACGTTAATGTCCTACCCAAGCAGACCTGGGGACAAATGGGAAATCCTTCCCTGGTTTGGTCACCTATACAACTGTGACTAGCTAACCAGCAAAGGATTGTACCGCTAGGGAGAATTCTTAGAGTCCCAATCGACATCGATGGAGTCAATACTCTAGCAGACTTTGAAGTTATTGAGATCATTGATGACAGCAACCCTTACCCAGCCCTGTTGGGAATTGAGTGGGCCATGGCCAATGCTGCAATCATCAACCTTAAAAGGAGACAGATGACCTTCGAAGGAAATGGCCTGCGCGTTATTATACCCCTCGACCCATCCCAAGGAGAAAGATATACAGAACCACTCAGAGATGAAGGGGAGAAGGATACTCTAGACCACATCTATAACATCACAGCCAAGGATGCAGATTATGTCGAGCCTAATGCTGATGGTGTAATGGATTGGCAATGTGATAGCTCCTGCATGTCTGATTCAGACGATGGTCTAGAGAATTGGCAGCATCGACTGTATGAGCTACATGGCCATAGGTGCATGCAGATCACTCAGTCTCTTCGATGCATTAGTGCACAGCCTCGAGAATTGCCTGCATAGGTTAGGATGACAGACCCTAGAGAAATTATTGCACCTATGTCAGAACGAGTACCTCAGTCACAAAACACCCAGCGTCTGGAAATAGAAATAGAAGCTACAGCAGCATGGGGGACCGATCGTAGAAATCCTCAGCCCCGTCGGGGAACCTACCAGAAATTCTTGCGCCCCAAAGTTACAAGGCAAGCTCAAGAAGTGCGAAGTAAATTCACGGGGCGGAATAGCCCTCAGGGACATTTGAGGCAGAAATATACAGCAATGGAAAACACACCTCGTAAGGAGTGGATGCATAAGTTCATATATATCTTGGACCCTATAGCGAAAAATAGGCATATGAAGGTTGAGCTTCGCCACAGTACTGTAAGTGGGGATGATCTTGTGGATCGCTTTTTGCTCGCATTTCCCATTAATAAAACTGGTCCTGTTCTAGATATAGCTTCCCGATCAAATCATGACAAGGAAAATGTTGATCATCCAGGCATTGGATACCAAATCAAGGGGCCGAGCCAAGACGCTCGTGCCTCAAATCTAATAGTCCTATCGCAGATACTACCCGGTCGGGTCGAAGGGCACTATTGGGCCGAGGTTGCTTATTGCCCCGAGGCTTCAACCATGATTCTGCCGCGGCCCAAAAATGTCGCGAGGGTCAAAATCCGACCGTTGGGGGGCAGCCAATTTGGTGACAGTGGGATTTTAATTGCTTTAAATGACTGTACTAAGACCAGTACCGGCAATCGCGCTCCACATGGACAAGATTTTTGTCAGATTTGGTGCCTTCAATGCACTGTCCTCCCTGATTTGATTGATGGCGTGTATAAGAAGATGCCTAAGTTAGGAAAAATTGCATCCTGCATTTCTTCAAGATTTCTGAGTGAACCCATGACCACCGAACGCGAGATTGACGCCTTGGTCAGAGAATTCAAGCAAGAGGGTTTGATCACCTGCTCTAATCGGCCACCTGCACTAGCTCACTGTGAAGACACTTCCCCAGCACCACCACGGCCGATGCAGACACGGTCTACCAGGAAAAAGTCCACAACTGAAGTTCGCACAAAGCGCAACCAAGACCGGCAGCGGCAAACAGGGAAAACCCCAGTAGCTCATCCTATGGAGCCCTCTGGTTCCACACAGGCCCCGGCAGGGGGCAGGGAGCATATTCCACCACCACGGCCACCATATCTACCACCTGTTCGGCCAGGTACTGCGTTACCCCATCGGAAAAAGCAATTTACATTAGCCACACCCTCGGTGCCACAGGGAGTGCAGTTGATAGGCAGTATGACAGGGAAGATTGATCGGCTTAAGTGCAGCAATCACGACACCAATGACCATGGAAAGTTTCCACAGTTTGAACCAGCAGAATACTTGCACCGCGTCAAGTACCCGGATCATAGGGTCACACTACTGGAAGTGCAACCATGGGCTGGAAGCCTGGATAACGCTGGCCTACTCAAGATACTTAACATTCCCCATTTCAGTCGCGACATACACGTGACTATAGTGGCCAAGCAATTACTAGTGCTAGTGCATGATGGCTATTTATGGATAGGGAACTAGCAAATTCCTATTGATGCCACCCTCATCCATAGGATCACAGGTTTACCCATGGAAGGACCTGATCCGGAAACTGAATTTCCGTCCAAACATGACGATACAAAGCTTGTGCAAACCATGAAAGAGAGGTTTGGCCTAACAAAAGGGAAACGGGGGTATCACACTTCCGCGATTCAGGAGTAGCCCATTCGATTTGCAGCTGAACTCTTAGCCTGCAAAATCATACGAAAATGCCGGCCAACTGAAGTACCTGCTCCGGTTATCCGGATTGCTATGAACTGCGCTGAGGGGTATACTTATAATTGGGCCGGATATCTTGCAAAGGAGTTTCTGGAGGATTCCCGCGATGCGCAAGAAAAAGGTAGACCTTTTCATTATTCCTGGCTTTTAATCCTTATTGCATTAGTGGGGTGGAAAGAACCCACTGAAGCCCAGTTTGTTGAAGTAAACCCCGACACGCCAGGGGCAGCAAGGTATGCCTCCCTTTGGCGATCCTCAGATAAGGACGCTCAGCAGATGACGAACACTGTATTCATCTTTTATGCTATGAGTATTCACTATGAGATTGTGCGAACACCTCGACTTACCAATGAAGTGTTCTCTCAATACGAGGGCATCGCGCACTTTAGTGCCGATATGCATCATGTTTTCATTCAAGCTCGTGCAGATCCACAACGGCAATGCTTCAAATTACCCTATGTAGTCACTGAACCAGATATCAGGCAGATAGTTCAGCTCTGGCTGGCCGAATGGCTGAAGGATTTAGGGAAAAAACCCTCTATTCTGATTCCCCCAGTTACCAATATTGGCGCAGGTACTAGTTAGGCGCAGCAGCAGAGCCCATTGGAAGATAGCGAAGACCTAAGTGATTCGCAGAGGGATGAGGACGACCAGGGTGGAGACGGAGAACAGGATGAACAGGATGAATAGGATGAACAGGATGAGGAGTCAGTCAAGACCATAACAGATCCTACCCCACCAATGAAGCGCAAGACACCAGAAGTAGCTGAGGTAACCAAGCCACAGTCCCGCAAAAAGGTAAAAGCATCAAAGGACAAAGATATCGAGGAGGAAGCCACTGTCACGCTGGATGCACTGGAGCATGCTCTAGAACAGCTTACGACAGCGCTTAATAAAAAATGGTCAGAGTTTGCGGAAATACATCTTGCCGGCCTCTCAGGTATCGCAAACAGGGTATCAGAGTTAAAAGAGCTCACCGCAAAATCAGCACCTAGTACTGCGACAAGCAGCACTATGGCACCCACGCAGCAGAATATTAGGCAATGGCCACCCAGGGACCCCTAGGGACAGTTATCAAGCGCAACTCTGATACAGCCTCACACCGATTTTCGACCCCAGATGAATATGACCGCGAAGCTTCATTATACAAAGATGTCTATGTCAGAGTTGCACCTCTGTCAGCTCACGATTACAAAGGAGATCCATACCCGAACTCAAGTGTCACAAGTCCAGTTGGACGACACCATCAAACAAAACAAAACCTTCGCAGCACGCCTAGAAGAGATCGCACAACAGAAGAAATAGGCTGAACAGACAACAACTACGCTGATGCGAGCATTAAACGAGGCATGTCGGAGTCTTTCTGACTCCGACATACAGGAAGCAGAGGAACCAGGGCAGAGAATTGCTAAGCTGAGAGACTATGCCCAGCAGTCCCACAGCGAGGTTGAAAGGATGAAGATAGAACACCAGCAACAGATTGCAGAACTTCAACTGCGTATTCCTCCTGAGACTCCACCAGAGGTCCGAGAACAGCGCCAGTAGGACATCAAGGCTTCAGCATCGAAAATATCAGACAACGTGGCTAGTGTCGCAAAGCTAATGGAAGACAGCATAGAAGCATGGGCAAACCTACAGGACCATCCATATGTAGGGAAGATTCAGGAAACCATCAAGTTGTGCCAGAATGAGTTAGATGCAGTCAGAATAGAAATCAAGACGCTTCCACCTATGCAGAAGATGGCTAAAGTAAAGCGCAGCAAGGAACTTCAGCAGGAAATCGAGTCCTGCAGGACGAAGGTAACGATGTTGGAAAATGCGTTACATCCCCTGGTTGATGAAGCATTAGAATTGAGTAATACTGCGGAGAGCCAGCTCAAACTTTTGAAGACCTATGACACTTTTGCGCAGGAAAAGGCTGACACAGACTCTTCTTTAGTATTACAAGAACTGGCGGAAAAGGAGAAAGCCGCTGATGAGATACTGCATAATCTCACCAGTCGCTTCCAGGCCCTCGCGCAGAAGATTCTCCCACCAGAGTCCTCGCAGAGTGTCCCGGGACGGGCCACTAGTGAGTCTTAGGGGCCTGTTGGGGCGCGTACCCTAAGGATTACTAGTTGTGGTAACTTCGCGGCTGTTGGTAAGCGGAGTTATGGGTCAAGATAGTCTTAGGGGTGTCAGGGTAAGTCAAAACCCTCTTTTTTGTAATAAACCCGTGGTTTAAATCCAGGGTTTAGGGTTTTTGGGTGCCCATGGTTTAAGACCATGGTTTTGTAAAAATGCGCAGTATAAATAAGCGCTTGTGTAAAGAAGATAGGTTAGGTTTTATGATGAAAGAAAGATTAAGGCGAAGCTAAGATTGGTTTTTGTAAGAAAAGGTTAAGTCCCAGCTGTGTGCGTGGACGACCTCTGCAGCTGTGTGCGCAGAGGGTTTGTGTAAGGAAGATTAAGGAACGACCTGCAGCTGTGTGCGCAGGGGCCTGCTGTTGTGTGCGCGGTTTTTTGAGGACTGAAAGGATCTGCAGCTGAGTGCGCAGATCAAACTGTGGTTTTGTAGCAAGTTGAATAGAACACAGTTTGTGGACGTAGCCCCTACACTAGGGGTGAACCACGTTATATCCGGTGTCGTGGTTTCTTGTGCTGTTTCTGTTCTGTTATCTTTTATGCATTAATACTGTATATATCTGATAAATTAGATCGCTGTTAATATTTAGCTTCGCTGTGAATTCCCTGTAGTGGGTTGAGCAAGTAACGACTGTTTATTTATCCGCGAAGTTGTATGTGAATGAATGGTAAAGCTTTTATAGTATTGTTTAATAAGATTATTAAGGCTAAGGTACAGTAATCTCCCTCTCAGCTTGCAGAAACCTGATTCTGCGGCACCCCATAGCTGTTTCGGGTGAGACTGCAACCTGCGCGCAAGTTGTTGCCGAAAGGGCCAACACCGTGGGTCTTTTGTTGGTGCAACACAAAAGGTTTAAACCTGGGTCTGCCCTATTGCCCAACAACTTTTAGGATCGAAAGCACAAAACTGTTGTGATTTCATTTCTCTCAACGAGACTACTAATATATATGTGTAGATTCATATTGAAAATAACAAACCCTAGATGTAGCTTGGTTTTTTATTATTGTCATCATGTTGATCCATTCAATCTAGCTATAGCAAAACATTTGCAAAATATTTTTATTGTGCACTAGGATGCATATCATTGTTACTATATATATATATATTAAAAAAAATGAACAAAATTATTATTATATTTTAGTTAGAAAAAGGAGGGAAAGATTGTAGAAAATGATAAAATGAATTTTCTACATGAACTTGGGAAATATCCCTAAAAAAAACTAGTATCAATATTTAGCAATATATAATATGCTAATTATCTATCTATCTATATATATATATATAGTATCTTTAATATATTACTATGCTATAATGTTAATATATTAATATAATTATCATCATCATCTATTCAAGTGTTACACCAAGTTTGTGTATGAAACCTCCTTCTTTATGAGACAAGAGACCTTTATATACATAACCATTTGTTGAGTATACTTAATATATTAATATTATATGCTATGTATATATATGTGTGTGTATATATATATATAGTAAAAAATTAATTAAATATTATATTTTTCATTTTCCCTCCTAAATTTTTAGAACACTTACTTAAACCCTAAGAAATATTGGGGGCTCTATGTTTTTGTTTAAAGTACTCCACCAGGAGTGTGTTGTTGCAAGGAGAGAAGACTATGCTACCAAGAGATTAGGATTCCAACTACAATCATAGAGATTAGAGTGGGTATTATGTTATCACCAACACGATCCACGAATATGCAGCCAAGAGATTAGGATTCCAAGTATTGCAAAGAGATGAGGCTAATCTTTGATGTAGGACATCAACAAGAAGAACTAGATATGAGACTAGGTAGTTGGTCATCACCAACCAAATCGAGGAATCTAAGGAGTTGTATTCTTGCCTTACTGCAATAATTTGTCTTCTTCAATGAATGTCAATATTTTTGCTGCTAAATTTAAAGCAAAAATGGTGAGTATAGAAACAATTTCCATGAAAATAGAAACAATAATATTGTTGTTGTTAAGAGGATTATTCCATCTCGAAATCTATTCTTCATAGTTTATTATTGTGCATCTCATGACAAACACTAACTGTTTTTCATGGATGCTAGAGGGAATGCTCTTCTAAATATGATCGAGAAGGTACTTCTACTTGATATCCACTATATTCGACATATTGTTTGAATATTTGTTTATGTTTACTGATTTTATTTATGTGTTTCTCAAATAATGAGTTTGCTTAATATCTAATAAGAATAATTCAGACGAGACAACCAGAGCTTCGCAAGTTTAGCATTATAAAAATGACGTTGATAGTCCATTGCGATATTGAAATGGAGAGATCCTTTGCGAACCATCTACTCATTTAAAGAAATTAGTGACTATGGCTCATTTTCATTTTGGTTTATTTTCATTTCTTTTAATATTTACATTACAATCATGCGGCGCTATTCCACAAACTCTGTAATGAACATGATGCGCTAATTCCAATTCTGCACCTTGTTTTCTTAACATTAATTTTGTTTTACCCTTTTCCTTCACATTCGTCTCCTTATTACATGATCTTTTTTTCCCTAAGTCCTCCTTACATGCATTTGATCTTATAACATTAATTGTAGCAAAAAAACAACACCGATACAACTCGGTAAGACCAAAGAAACAGTTAAATAGAAACTAACTCCATCAATATGGGTGGATTTATAAGTGGGTAGAGGTAAGGAACGCCCCCCGATAATTTCAAATTAATGCCCCTTATCTCTCTATATTATGAAGTATTATGAAGGATCTTATTGTTTTATCGACCATAATCACCTACAATAGTCTCCCATTGAGATGTGGTTGCGCCTACAGTTGGCTTCCCTCAATAACATCAAATGCCTTTGTCACCAACTAGATCGTGTCACATATATGAATGGATGTCCCAACCACACTTTGCGCCACAATCACAATCAAGGCTAATATATGATTATAAGAAAACTTAACAATTAAAGATTATTCAAGAGAAATTCTAGAATGCGCATGAGAATTTGTGTCGACGAATCCTCCTAAGAGAAGTACAGTTACACACGAATTGATAATGGGGAACCAAATAATTTCCAAGAGCTATGGTGAATTTAAGATTTTTCATATTTATCCATTCGACGTTCAAACGGAATGCAAACTTAGTCTCTTTGTGCTCGAACTTAGTCTCTTTGTGCTGAGAAATGTAACTAAGAGCTAGCATGAACCATATGATCACAATCTATTATTTCTCCGAAATGCTTCTTCTTTCAATCATGTGATCTGGACGACGAAAAAGTGAATCAAAATGTCATTAGGTCTCATAATCATTCAAAGTCTATGTGTAACCACCAAGAAGAGCCCTCATAGCACGATGCAAATAAGGGATTTAGTTACGTCTTCAAGAGTTAAGTCAAAGTTATCAGAAGCAATAGTTGTACACACTACTATCCAACACAATGGTTCCTAAGTAACTGGATTTTCATAGTAGCATGCTTACAAATCATGCCTAGAATTGTGGATGTTGGATGTTTCATTGTTGTTGATATGTTAGAGTGCCCAAGGAAATTCCATGGTATTATGTCCTTTACCAAATAGCATATTGATTCGAATTTTAGAATTTATAGAAGATATATTTATTGAGATACCAGCTAAAGTAGGAGCGAAACATTCAAAAAACACTATAATCATCGGCATGGAAGTAGTTTCCTTAACAGTAAGAATTTTCTTCAACAAAATCCTCACCAATAGCAAAGCTCCTTTCTCTATTCTCTATCGTTGTGTCAAAGGCGTCCCCAATATAATTTTCTTCAAATTGGGATCTCAAATAGCTTTTCCAAGAAATAATTGGTTGTATTTCCTTCAACATTCTTGACTCAACCTTACATTCAAACCATGGGAAACTCTAGTGTTCAAAATTATTCCAAAAATGCAAATCTTTTCATGTCTTTCATTAAAAAATCTTCATTGGTTCTTGAAGATACGTTCCAACTAACCTCCCTTCGAACCATAGCCTCATGGACTAGAGTAATAATCAGAAGCTACTCAGTATGTTGTATTGTATCAAGATGAATTGAAGGATTTCCCAACACACACACACACACACACACACACACACACATACACACACACACACACACTTGTTGAATTTCAACCACAACAATACCCAACCGCTCCAATTTTCCTCCATGTAACTCATTAGACGACCTAATTCAATTTGAGACTAGTGCAAATGTAGCATTTAATATCTCTTTCATTCTGACCTACATTCCCTTGCACTACTTTGGTACACATAAAACTGTGTTTTAGGGCTGCCATAACACAAATTCACCACACTATATGCTAAGAAACATTTCTTACCACTACTCTTGTTCCTAGAATTACCCAGGTCCATAATTAAAACATCAAAACTGAATTTCAAGACAACTTTCAAGCCTGGAACTAATTCTTCACTTCCCAAAAATGATTTTACAATTGTTTTGAGCTTCATATTGTTAGAGAAGCATCCATAGAATAATCCATTGATTCCTCCATTGATCATGCCAATGCCAATGATATAGCCTCTGATCAAAGAATCACAATCAATGCATCATATCAATGACTCACAGCTTGCGCAACAGCCTATATTAGGCATGACCAAATCATTCCACCCTTCATCCAAGGAATGACCAAATCATGCGCATCAGTAGGAAGGAAAGAGGAAATGTAATTAGTATTGTATGTAAATATAGATGAACATTCCCTTCGTAATTTTCTGCATTCCTTTTCTTTTCTGTTATTTTCGTGTATATAATGCCTTGAGCATTCTCTTGTATTTCATCAAGTCATAAGAATATCTTATGTTCTTACATGGTATCAGAGCCCTAGGAAAATACCACTTTTCAATCCCTTTCTTAAGATTCAGTTCTTATGGCTTCCTCCACCAACTCTGCCTCATCCTCACCTTCACCAACAATATCCCTCACCCTTCCCAATTACACTCAAATGGCTGGAGTGAAATTGGATGGTCCTGGAACCTATCTCCAATGGTTGTCAATATTTTTACCTGTTCTACGCAGCAATGAACTGGTAGGCATCATCATTGGGACTGAAACTTGTCCCCCAAAGCTTCAGACCAATGAGTAAGGTCAAACCATTCCTAATCCAGAATACTCTGTTTGGATCAAGAAGGACCAGCACTTACTAAGCTAGATCAATGCATCTCTTTCTCAGAAAGTGTTTTCAATTGTATATGGCTTGAATACCTCTCGGTAGGTATGCAATGTTGATGTATTTGTAACTTTGGAATGTATTCATTTATGTATCTTATGTATTGTAACCCGATGTTTATCCAAGATGTATCTATAATGTAATTGATTCATGTTGTCATGCCCCAATGTTTGAATCGGGAGAATCAATAATGTAATCAAGTCATGTCAAGTCATAGTGAGTAACCCTCTGATTGTCTAAGGGTTAAAGTCCTCGCAGTTCCGGGGCACTAGGGTTATTAGAATCTCCTAGTAGAGGTCGGCCCTGGTAGGGTTTTAGTCATGTTGGGATTAGTATAAATAGAGAACTAGAGTCTCTATTTATCACACAACTCATACACACTCAAGTGTAGCACATAGTTGAGGAAGGAGAAGACACTGGGGCTAGATAAGAAGAAGATTACTGTTGTTGGGAGATCACTTACTGTTTTGGGGATTTTACTGTTTTGGTGGTAATTCTATCTCTGAAGAAGTTGCAGGGTTTTCTCCATTTATGGTTTCCTTGAGGATAGACATTGTGTTCATTGTCTCTTGTGTTTGATTGTTATACTTGTTATTCTCTCAGTAAAGATCCTAATATAATGCTAGCTTAATGATGGAATTCTAACATGGTATCAGAGCTAACCTGAGAAGAAGACATTGTGTAGCTGCGAGAACTAGGGATTCCTAGTTTGTGGATCTTCCTGCATAGATTTTCAGCAAAAGTAAGGGGGGGTAACTCTCGTCCCTAGGGCGCATCTTTTTGTCGAAGCAAAATCCAATTCTGAGGTTTTTCAGTTTTGGACCCAACACTGCTGTCGGAAATTAGGGCTTCTTACAGAAGAGGAATTTTTTAGTAATCCTAGGCCTGGATTGATCTCCTCCCCAAAATCGAAGTTAGGGATAAATTTCAAGGAATTTGAGTGAACAGATCTCCGGAAAAGAAAAACCCTAATTTGCAACTAAACCAGCACTACAGGATTTCAGCTTAAGTTTTAGATCCGACATCTTAAACCTGGTAAGATCTAAATATTTTTTATTTCGATTTGAGGTTCTCAATTGAAGATGTCTCATCATACCAAGCTTGATGAAAAGCTTGAGGGAGCTGATAACTTCTGAGCTTGGAAGTATAGGATCTCCCTCGTCCTGGAAGAGAATGAATTAGACTCCTATATCAATGAGGAGGTTCCAGTTCCAGAGGGAGATGAGGCTAAGGCCTTGCATAAGAAGAAGTTGGTTATGGCAAAGAGAATCATTGCTGATTCTATCAAGGATCATCTCATACCACATGTGGCCTCCCTTAAGACACCTAAAGCTATGTTTAATGCCCTAACCAAATTGTTTGAAGGGAAGAACATTAATAGGAAGATGACCTTGAGAAACCAATTGAAGAATGTGAAGATCCATAATGCTGAGACTATCCAATCTTACTTTACAAGCGTTTCTCAGATCAAAGAGCAGCTTGAAGCAGTAGATGAAGAAGTGGAAAATGCAGAGATTGTGATGACCACCTTGAATGGTCTCCCTAGATCATGGGACTCTTTCATTCAAGGAATCTGTGCCAAAAAGAAGTTAGTCAAGTTCAGCAGGTTATGGGAAGAATGCTCTTAAGAAGAAGCTAGGATAGCATCTCGAGAAGAGAATATGGGTAGTGAAGATCAAGCCCTCACAGTTCACTCCAAGAAAAACAGGAGGAGCAATTATCACTCCAAAGGTAAGACCTCACACTCTAGAAAATATCTAAATACCATTAGATGTTACACATGTGATGAGAAAGGTCACATATCCAAATTCTGTCCTAACAAAAGAAATCTAAGGAAGAAGGGAAAAAAGAGAAGACATCATGCCCATGCTGCAGAGGATGATGAACCGTCCACAAAGAGAATCAGACAAGAGAGTGATGACTCTTCAAGTGAGGATGAATATGTTCTAATCTCTGCTCTCATGGGAACTATTTCACATGGAAGCAATGATTGGCTTATAGACAGTGGTGCTTTGAAGCACATGACGGGATTCAAAGAATCATTTGTAAAGCTATCTGAACATGAGTCACCTCACAAGGTGAAACTTGGGGATGACTACTAGTATCCAATAAAAGGTAGTGGTGAATCCTTATATAAACTGGACTCTAGAAATTCTTTGAAGATGAAGAATGTATTATTTGTTCCAGGACTAAAGAAGAACCTCCTCTCCATATATGCATTGGATGCAAAAGGAATGAGGGTTGCTTTTGTAGATGACCAAGTTCTTATGTGGCCAACAGGAAAGACTTTTGACGATGCAATTGTGATCGAAGAACAAGAAGGAGGCCTATACAAGTTGAAGGGCCAACCAGATCAATCTTTGGTTCATGACACAGTAGAACCAAATGAACTATGGCATATAAGGCTTGCACATGTGCATTACAGAGCACTACCACTTGCAAGCAAACCTATTGAAGGTCTTCTAGAAATACAAGCAAAACATGAAGGGGTCTGCAAATGATGCACGAAAGGAAAGAATACAAAGAAGACATTTCGAAGTAGTGAAACTAAAGCAAAAGGAATATTGGAAATCATCCACTCCGATTTATGCGGACCAATGTCATCAAGCTCACTAAGCGGGTATGTGTACTATGTTTATTTTATTGATGACTTTTCTAGGAAGACATGGATTTACTTCATGAAGAATAAAGATGAAGTGTTTAGAAAGTTCAAGGAATTCAAATCCTTGATCGAGAACCAGACTGAAAAGAAGATCAAGACTTTTCGATTAGACATTGGTGGATAATTCACTTCAAATGAGTTCAAGGAACTATGTAAGGACTCAGGGATTAAGAGGGGGTTGTCCACTCCTTATAATCCACAACATAATGGGGTTGCAGAGAGGAAGAATAGAGCCATCATGGAAGCTGCAAGAGCTATGCTTCATGATCAAGATATTCGTATGCACCTTTGGGTAGAAGCAGCCAGAACAGCAGTGTATGTACAGAATCATACTCCACACAGAGTACTCGAGAACAAGACTCCTAAAGAATTCTTCTCTAGCAAGAAACCAGAAGTCAACCATCTCAAAATATTTGGCTGTCCTGTGTACATACACATTCCAAAAGAGAAGAGAAAAAAATTAGATCCTTCAGGAAAGAAGGGTATATTTGTGGGATATTCTAAAAGCTCGAAGTCTTACAGAATATACTTCCCAGGATTCAAAAGGATTGACATCAGCAAGGATGTAACATTTGACGAAGATTTATCCTACATCAAATCCAGAAAGAAACCTACTGAAGAACTTGAAGAAGAAGAAGCTCCCATAATTCATGATACAATCATGAACGAACAAACTCAAGAAGAAGATCGAGAATTTGAAGAACCACAAAGACCTGTAGATCCACCATAGGAGAAGAATCCTCACAAGAGGAAACCTGCTTGGGTACAAGAAATTATCCAAGCTGTGGAAAGATATGGGGTTCCAGAAGAGAATATTAGAGAAAGAAAGAGGACCAGATCCTGTTCCAGTTATGTAGCTTTACTATGTGACTTCATTGATAAAGAACCTTCCGAGTATGAAGAAGCGACAAAACAGAAAGAATGGAAGGATGCGATGATCGAAGAGTATCAATCGATCATGAAGAATGATGTTTGGGATGTTCTCCCAAGACTAGAAGGGAAGTCAGTAGTAACTTCCAAATGGATCTACAAGATCAAGCATGCTACAGACGGTAGCATTGAAAAGTATAAGGAAAGATTTGTGGCTCAGGTTTTCTCCCAGAAAGAAGGAATAGACTATGAAGAAACCTTTGCACCTGTAGCCAGATACACTTCCATCAAATCAGTACTTGCTTTTGCTACAGTGATGAAATGGAAGATACACCAAATGGATGTCGAGATTGCTTTCTTGAATGGTGTAGTAGAAGAGGAAGTGTATGTAGAACTGCCACTTGGTTTTGAGACACATGACATGGAGTCTCATGTGTGTAGACTGAAGAAAGACCTATACGGTTTGAAACAGGCACCCAGGACCTGGTACGATAGAATTGACAAATTTCTATCTAATTTGGGCTTTACCAAGAGTAAAGCAGATTCCAACCTTTACTACAAGGTGGAAGGTGGAAATCCCGTGATACTTCTACTATATGTAGATGATCTGTTTGTGACAGGTATGAATGGGTTGATTGCTGATACAAAGAGAAAGCTTGCTGCTGAGTTCAAGATGAAGGAGTTGGGAATGATGCATTATTTCCTAGGTATGGAGGTGTGGTAGACTACAGATGGAATCTTTCTTGGACAAGGAAAGTATGCAGTAGAGATCCTGAAGAGATTTGGGATGATGGACTGCAAGGCATTGACCACACCTATGGCATCAAACCTGAAGCTATTGAGTGATGCTTCATTAGAGACAGTTAATGTCACGATGTATTGTCAGATTATTGGGTCCTTGATGTACCTGACGAGCACGAGACCAAATATTTGCTTTGCTGTGAACACCTTGAGCCAATACTTGACAGATCCAAGACATGTTCACTTGACTGTAGCAAAGCATATTCTGAGGTACCTGAATGGTATGGTTGATTATGGGCTCAAGTATAAGGCTGATCAAAGGATTAACCTGGAGGGTTATGTTGATTCAGATTCGGTAGGAAATGCCATCGATAGGAAGAGCACTTCAGGGTGTTGCTTTAGTATGGGATCAGGTGTGATCTCATGGTTTAGCAGGAAGCAATCATGTGTGGCACTGAGTACAGCTGAAGCAGAGTATGTTGCAGCCTATTCAGCTAGTTGTGAGGTAGTATGACTAAGGATGCTACTGTCTGATTTGTTTGATCTCTGGTTAGATGCTACTTGTATATACTGTGACAACCAGAGTTGTGTAAATTTGTCAGAGAATCCAGTATTTCATGACAAGTCGAAGCATATTTAGATAAAGTATCACTATATCAGGGATATGGTGCAGAGAGGAGCAGTGAAGCTCCAGTATGTTGCGATGGACGAACAGATAGCTGATGTGTTGACTAAGCCATTGGCTAAGATGAATTTTGAGTACTTCAGGGAGAATATTGGTGTTCTTCAGATCAAGGTTCCTCCCAAGAGGAAGAGATGTGTCCGTGCTATGCCCTTCTGACATGGTGAGAGGATTGGGTCCTTCGATGATCAGATGTAAGTGCTGTGTGATTCTAACATGGTGAGAGGATTGGTTCCTTCTATGGTTGGATCTAAGAGCTGTGACATGGTAAATTCCTATGGCTTGGGGTACCACAACAGACAGCTAGACTCCAGAAATCAATCTTTCCCAATATGCAATAGAAATAAAAACATCTAACACTAAAGGATCGAACCTCGTACCTTATTCCGGACGGTTGTAGTAGATCCCCGTTGAGCTTTCCAATCTTCAGGTTGAATTGTTATAACACGTCCTCAACAACAAGTAAACAATACAAGCATACTATATTTCATGGTGTTAGATCTATTCTAGCATATATAATCAATAATGTATAAGCATTTGACATATTCCAATGGATGCAACATTCATTCAAATTATACACATTACTGGACAGGAAAAGATATTTCTATTAATATGAATCAGAGATTACAAGTGACAACCTCTGACGGCACGTCTGCGAACCGGAGAAACTGAATCCCCCACTTGGGCCTCCACCACCTCAATCCTCCATCACTTCGATAGCAAGCTTACTAACAAAGGGCAAACTTGGGAAGAACACAACAATGCTCCAAGGGACAAAGGGATGCAGACTCAAGCATAAAGTTTTGGCAACAATGGACTATAATTTCGATGCTCTCAATTTTCTATTATCTATCCCCCCTCTTTAATGTACCAAGAGATTCCTTCTATAGCTTCACAAGGGACAATGAAGGGTCGAATCCGAGCGATCTCAAGGCATATGGAAGGCCAAGAGTCATATGAGTCGGATCCAAGTCAAGGAAAACTCCAAAATGATTTGGACTATGCACACATCCCTATGTACACGACTATAGAGGGAATACCCGCGTATGTACGCGGTTATCGGGGAAAAAGCCGCGTATATCAATATTCTAATGGTTTGGGGATGATCAACGATACATCAAAGGATAAAATGTGGTCCATTGGGTCTAATGAGTCTGCAGCAGGATAGGGGAAGGCCATACAATGTGTGATTCACCTAGTGTGGTGAAATCCGCTATAACAGATGCCCCCTAATGTATGAGATCAGAGGGGATATACGATGGTCGAAATACATTATAAGTCCATCCCAGAAATGAAGTGATGAAGGTACCCAAATGGAATACCAGCCACCCAATCAGGATAATACCATAATACAGCTCTGCATATAATCTGCAAATACATCTAGCAGTCCCGGATACATCAGAGTACAATGGCCATGAATAGGCATGAAACATGATAGAACATATGTGGTCATCGCCACGTACAATATACATAGATCAGAATCTCCATGATGAAGATATACAACATATAACGGACCATGATCTCCATAGGCTGAAGATATATAATAGATCAAGATCTCCATAGGATGGAAATGTCTGACATATACTGGAACAAATCACGAGAGCTGAAATCTCATGAATACTGGCACGATCAAGGAGGTAGCATATAAGTGATGCCACCAGTCTGGAAGGTCTTCTACACAAACCGCTACGAGTACATGTAATACTATGCGAATATAGGTGTCGAGGTCGAACATAGTAGTCCATCGTCTGATTACCGGTCATTGATGTATACCGTTAACAGACGCGAGATCACCCACCGATAATGAAAATGGGAATCAAGGTACTAGAGTGCAAACTAACAAGTGTGAATAAATGTGTTGAGGTCAAACACTTGAGAGGATCCATCGATTAGGGGACATTGATGTATTCCCAAAACTGTCGATGGCGAGAGAACCTACCACTGATGACTGCAAGTCTCAAGGCACTCAAAAATGAATCTAGACTCCAATCCCAGAATAAATGATCTGAAGTTGATCGGATGAAATCCGCTGGAAGGAGGGCATTAAGGCATCCCCCATCATCCAACACGAGGTACTCAGCAAAGCTGTATGATGTGGAAGGACTCGATCATAAGGTGCATGAACCAGTAACTGTACCGGGAATGGCCGACATGCAAAGTCAAGATAACTGAGGAATGGCCAACTCAAGTTTCAACTTCCTTCGAACAAGAGCATAACGGCGTATGGTGACTGAATAAAGGCATCATAGACTCGATATAAAAACTGGGACATCTCTATGACGCAGAAGGCACCAATAGAGGCTCCATAGGGACTGGAAGCATAACCAGTCGGTGGAGATAAACTCAGATAAACGAGTACAGCTTCCTAAAGTCAAACTATAACCCAACCAATGGATGTGATATACAGTGCTCTGTTCGAAGGCGACACGACTCAACAGCTGCCAAAGATAACATCTTTTCCCGTCCGGCTTTTTGGTTTTTTGATTTTTTTGGTCTTTTTCAGTTATTTGAAAAGCTTGAAAAAAGAATAAACTAGCTTTATAGTTACAAACTAGGAGGAGACGAGTGTCATAAAGGTAAACAAACTAGTTCCAAGCAGTGGAACATACCTATGCTCAATGCAAGGATACATGTGTAGGATATCGACACTCGGGGGAAAATCCCCTCTCGGTAAAAAGGGAATCAAGCTGCGAAAGATATAAATAAAGGCTCTGCATGTGTTGAGTCTCAAAAATGTCCCTTTTTCATCCACTTTATCTTCCCTATTCCTTACATTCCATCGTCCCATTACCCTTTTATCATACCATTTTCATACATATATGTGGGTTTT
>LPNX010652280.1:0-13455 GCA_001517045.1 Pseudotsuga menziesii
TTAAAAAAAATGACTTAAAATAAAATTGACATTTCTTTAATCAATCAAATAAAGATAGTATGCACATTCTACACAATCACACCTTTATATACATTGTGCACATATGTGGTAAGAAGAAGAGTTTAGTACCCCGCGTTTTTAAAAGTCATGACTTGTAAAACTATTACATTATTTCCTAAAAAAAGGGCTTTTAAAAAAACATCATTTGTTTAATAAATCAAATAAATCAAGTTTGTGCATTCTACATTATCCCACCCTTTTATACGTTGTGCACACAATTGGTAAGTGAAAGAATTTACTACCACTCATTTTTAAAAAGCACGACTACAAATAATTTACTTTATTTGTTAAAAACGAGAGTTTTTTTCAAAATGTGAGTCCTTTAATCAATCGAATAAACAAATTATGCACACTATAAATAATCACAGATTTTCATACATTGGATGGAAAATTTGTAAGATGAAGAGATTAGTACCCCTACTTTTCAAAATTCACAACTTCTAAGAAAATTAATTTATTTCTTAAAAAACAAGACATTTAAAAAAAACATTTCTTTAATAAATAGAATAAACAAAGTATGCACTTTCTACATATTCATAGATTTTTATCTTTTGCGGATTAAATTCTTAAGAGGAATAAATTAGTACCCTTCATTTTTTAATTTACGACTTCTAAAAAAAACAGTTTATCTCTTAAAAGACATGACCTTCAAAACTACCATTTATTTAATAAATTGAATCCACATAGCACGGAAATTCTACATGATCAAAAGTGTTTATACATTGTTCATGCAATTGGTAAGAGGAATAACTTTGCAACCCTTGTTTTTAAAAATCATATCCTCTAAAAAAAATTTATTTATTGAAAAAAAAAAGTACTTATAAAATGTCATTTACTTAATAAAGAGAATCAACAAAGTGTGTAGATTCTACAGAATGGCACCTTTTTATATATTGTGCATGCAATTGGTAAGAGAAAGAGATTAGTTCCCCTTGTTTTAAATCAAATAAATAGAGTATGCACATTCTACATAATCACACCTTTCTATACATTGTGCACACAATTATTAAGAGGGAGAATTTAGTACCCCGCGTTTTTTAAAAGTTATGACTTGTAAAAGAATTACATTATTTCCTAAAAAACAAGACTTTTAAAAAACACCATTTGTTTAATAAATCAAATAAACCAAGTTTTTTCAATCTACATTATCACACTCTTTTATAGGTTGTGCACACAATTGGTAAGAGAAATAACTCATTAACACTCATTTTTTAAAAGAAGGACTTCTAAATAAATTACTTTATTTTTTAAAAACAGTTCTTTAACCAATCGAATAAACAAAGTATGCACTTTCTACATAATCGTAGATTTTATACTTTGCAAATGAAATTCATAATAGGAAGAGATTGGTGCCACTAATTTTTTAAATTTATGACATCTAAGAAAATTATTTTATCTCTTAAAAGACAAGACTTTGAAAAACACAATTTATTTAGTAAATTGAATCCACGTAGTATGAAAATTCTACATGGTCACACATTTTTATACATTGTTCATGAAATTGGTGATAGGAATAACTTTATAACCCTTGTTTTTATAAATCATGTCCCCACAAAAAAAATCTTGAAAAACAAGACATTTAAAAAATGTCATTTACTTAATAAATAGAATCAACAAAGTGTGTGGATTCTATATAAAAGGACCTTTTTATATATTTTCCATGCAAGAAGATATTAGTTCCCATTGATTTAAAGAATTACGATTTCTAAAAAAGTGAGTTTATTTCTTAAAAACAATACTTTGAAAAAAAATGTCATTTGTTTAATAAATCCAATAAACAAATTTTACACATTCTACGTGATTGCACACTTCTATAGATTCCACGTGTGATTGGAAGGAGAAATAACTTAATACCCTTGTTTTTAACAATCAAGACTTTAGAAAAAATATTTTATTTCTTTAAAAACATGACTTCAGAAGAAAAATATTTTATTTCTTTAAAAACATGACTTTTTGAAAAACGTCATTTGATTAATAATCTGGACCAACAAAGTATGCAAATTGTACATGATCACACATTTTTATTCATTGAGCTCACAATTGGTATGATTAACATGTTAATACTCCTATTTTTTAAGTCATGTTTTTTATGGAGAATAATGTTATTTGTTTAAAAAACATGACATTTTTTTTTATCAAACTCCATTTGTTTATACAATAATATTCAACCTATGCACATTTCCACATAATCTAACCTTTAAATACTTTGTGCACAAAATTGTAAACATGAAGAACTTAGTACCACACTTCTTTTAAAAATCACAACTTCTGAAAACATTACTTTATTTCTTAATCAACATGATTTTAAAAAAATAGCTTTTCTTAAATAAATCAAATAAACAAAGTATCCACATTCTACATAATAAGACCTTTCAATACATTACACACATAGATGGTAATAAGAAGAGCTTAGTATCCCTTCTTTTTAAAAATCATGACTTTTAAAAATATTACTTCATCTCTTTAAAAACAAGACTTTAACAAATACCATTTGTTTAATAAATAAAATAAGCAAAGTATGACCATTCTACATTATATCACCTTTTTATAGGTTGTGCACTTATTGTTTTGATGAATAACTTTCTTTCACTCATTTTTTAAAAACGTGATATCTAAAACAATAACTTTATTTCATAAAAAACATATTTTTTTAAACCTCTATTTGTATAATAAATCAAATAAACGAAGTATGCAATTTTATACATAATCACACCTTTTTGTACATTGTGCACAAAATTTGTAAGAGGAATATTTTAGTACCCCTCATTTTTAAAAATCGTGACTTCTAAAACAAATATTTTAATTCTTAAAAAAAATAAGTTTTTAAATAACACCATTTAATTAATAAGTTGAATAAATTATGACTCATAAAATAATTACTTTCATTCTTAAAAAACTTGAGTTTTTAAATAACATATTATCTATTTAATAAATGGAATAAACAAAATTTGCTCATGCTACATAATCTCACCTTTTTATACATTGTGCACGCAGTTGGTTAGAGGAATATCTTAGCAACCCTCGTTTTTAAAAGTGGCATTTTATAAAATGCCATTTATTTAATAAATGCAATCAAGAAGGTGTTTGCATTCTATAGAATGGAACCATTTTATACATTGTACACACAATAGGTTTAGAGTTTGATGTCCCTTCTATTTATAAATAACGTATGCTAAGAAATTACTTTAGTTCTTAAAAAATAAGACGTTATTAAAAACACCATTTGTTTATTGATTCAAGTCAACAAAGTATCCACCTTACGCATGATCACACAATTTTATAGGATTTGCATGCAATTGTCAAGAGGAATAAATTTGTACCCCTCATTTTTAAAATCATGTTCCTCAAACAAATTCTTTATTTCTTAAAAACAAATCTTTTTAAGAAACACCATTTGTTTAATAATTTGAATTAACAAATTATCTACATTCTTCATAACGGAATATTTTTATACATTTTGCACACAAATTGTATGAGGAAGAGATTAGTACCCCTTGTTTCTTAAAATCATGACTTAATATTTTTATCCTTTATTTCTTAAAAAACATGACTTAAAAAATGCATTTGTTTAACCAATCAAATAGAAAAAGTATGCACATTTTACATAATTCCACATTTTATGCATTGTGCATGCTATTGTTAAAAGGAACAACCTAGTACCCATCGTTTTTAAAAATCACAAGTTCTAAACAAATTAGTTTATTTCTAAAAAAATACGACTTTTTAAGAAGCACATTTTATGTACTAAATCAAATAAACAAAGTAATAGTATTCTACATGATCAGACATTTTTATAACTTGCACATACAATTGGTAAGAGGAGTATATTAGTACCCCTTGTTTTCAAAAATATCCACTTCTATTTTTTTTAAACACAATTTTAAGAAAATGAAACTTAATTAGCAATTTGAATCAACAAAATATGCACATTCTGCATGATTACACATTTTTATACATTGTGCACACAATTGGTGTCAGGAATATCTCAGTATCCCCGTTTTTTGTATAATCATGTTTAAAAAAAATACTTTATTTCTTAAAAAAACATGATTTAAAAACAAATCGACATTTCTTTAATAAATCAAATAAACAGTGTATGCACATTCTACATAATCACACATTTCTGTACATTGTGCACACATTTGGTAAGACTAAGAGTTTAGTACCCCATTTTTTAAAAGCATGACTTGTAAAAAAATTACATTATTTCCTAAAAAACAAGACTTTTAAAAAATACCATTTGTTTAATAAATAAAATAAACCAAGTTTGGGCATTCTACATTATCACACCTTTTATAGGTTATACACACAATTGTTAAGTGAAATAACTTACTACCACTCTTTTCTAAAAAGCAAGACTTCTAAATAAGTTACTTTATTTGTTAAAACAAGAGTTTTTAAAAATGCCAGTTCTTTAATGAATGGAATAAACAAGGTATGCACACTATACATAATCACACATTCTCATATATTTGATGGAAAATTTGTAAGAGGAAGAGATTAGTACCCCTGATTTTAAAAAATTACAACTTCTAAAAAAATTAGTTTATTTTTTAAAACCGAAGACATTTAAACAAAAAATCATTTCTTTAATAAATGGAATAAATAAATTATGCACTTTCTACATAATCATCGATTTTTATAGTTTGTGGATGAAATTCATAAGAGGAATAGATTGGTACCCCTAGTATTTAAAATTTACGAATTCTACAAAATTTCTTTCATCTCTTAAAAGACATGACTTTGAAAAACACCATTTATATAATAAATCAAATCCAAATAGTATGAAAATTATACATGACCACATTTGTTTTATACATTTTTGATGCAATTGGTAAGAAGAACAACTTTGTAACCCTTATTTTTAAAATTCATATCCTCTAAAAAAAAATTATTTCTTGAAGAAGAAGACATTTAAAAATGTCATTTATTTTAATAAATGGAATCAACAAAGTGTGAAATTTGATATAATGGGACCTTTTTATATATTGTTAATACAATTGGTAAGAGGAAGAGCTTAGTGCTCCTTGTTTTAAAAAATTACGATTTCTAAAAAAACCACTTTATTTCTTAAAAACAATACTTTCAAAAAAATGCCATTTGTTTAATAAATCAAATAAACAAATTTTGTGCATTCTACATGATCGCACACTTTTATAGAGTGCACATTTGATTGAAAAGAGAAATAACTTAATACTCCTGTTTTTAAAAACATAAATTTTTGAAAAACATCATTTGTTTATAATAATCTGGACAAACAAAGTATGAAAATTCTACATGATCACACATTTTAATACTTTGCGCTCACAATTGGTATTAGTAACATATTAGTACCCCTATTTTTTTTAATCACACTTTATATGGAAAATTATGTTAATTCTGAAGAAAAAAAACATGATTTTTTTTATCAAACTCCATTTGTTTATTAAATCAACTTAACAATTTATGCACATTTATACATAATAGAACCATTAAATACATTTTCCACATATTTGTAACATGGAGAGCTTAGTACCACTTCTTTTAAAAATCACTACTTCTAAAAAGATTACTTTATTTCTTAAAAAACACAATTTATAAAAATAACATTTCTTTAATAAATAAAATAAATAAAGAATGTCACATCGATCAGCGACCCCATGCATGTAGCACACGAGCTTGGATGTAGACCTGTTGACGGCTCCGAGGATTTTGTTCACTGCAGGGACCCCAGGCTCATGAAGGAAGGCTGATCTGGTCATGCACTGAGCTCAGTTGGCACTGATGGAGTCTGGGGTGGGCAGGGATCCGCTCCCTGAGCGCTCGGAGGCTTTCAATCGACTAATCACCTCTCAGAGTCATAGATCCGGCAAAGGAGAGCCCCCAAAATTCGTCAAAAGATTCGAAGATGTCCTAGAAGTGGCCCTCCCTCCGGAAGAAACAATCTGGGTCGTCCTCTCCCTTCCTGACAGGGCCCTGATCGGTCAATTCACAGGGCTTTGGCCCTCACCAAAGACCACCGATAGCTGGATCCAAAGAAATTGGAGGCCCCTGATCTCTAAAAATGTGGCCTCTTACTCCGTCGGGAGGGGTTACTTCCTCTTAGATTTTGAATCCAAGGAAGACAAAGAGCTAATCTTCAGGAATGGGCCATACTTCAAGGGCCTGCAAGGACTCTATCTCAATGGATGGACCCTGGACTTCGATCCTAAGGTGAACATCCCCAAAGCTGTTCCAATCTGGGTCAAACTCCCCAATCTCCCAATGCACTGCTGGAACCCCAAATCTCTTCAAGCTATTGGGAATGCCCTGGGGAAATACATCGATATGTCCAGTCCCAAGGACCAATATGCCTGCGCCCGAATATGTGTTGAGGTTGACCTTGAAGCTGGACTACCAGAAGCTATCAAGCTAACAGTCGAGAACTGAGCACATTTCCAAAAGCTGGACTATGAACAGCTCCCCGTCAAGTGCAGATGCTATCACGAATACGGGAATTTCATCCGTAACTGCTCTACGAAACCAGAGAACCAACAAAACAAGACAGAGGGATGGCATAAGGTAAACAGGAACAAATCTAGAAACCCCTCTGCCGAGGCTCCAAAGAAAGGTGTGGGAAATAGAGAAACAAGTGGAGAATCCATTGAACGAACTCAAGATCTAACCAACCTCACCACTGCTAACAAAGCAAGGGAATAATCTAATGAAGTAGAAGAGAAATCAAGCAACGGGGACAACAAGGAGCTTGAAGAAGCCACCTTAGACCCTAAAGGGAAAGATCAAACAGAAGGCACTCTCATGTCAAAAGCAGGAGAAAGCATAGATCAATCGGAGGAAGAACCAGAATCTGTAGAAGAAGAGGAGGAAGGGGAAATAGAAATTTACACCCCCAGACTAATCAAAACCAGAGGTAGAAAATCTGAGAAAGAGGAAAGGGAACAAGCCACCTACAAGGATAAACTGCAAGGGTCCCAGCAAACCCTGGAAAAGTTGCTAAAAAATACCAGGAATACCCACCACCAGGGGCATGCCTAGAAAGGGATGCCCTTGACCTCCAAAAGTAAGTAATGAAGGTCTTCTCCTGGAACTGTAGAGGTCTTGGAAGCAAATCCAATGAAGAAGCAATGTCAGATAGAATATCCTTGCACCATCCGGACATCCCCCTGATCGAGGAGACCAAAATGGAGGAAGACGTATTTCTCCAAACTAGCACCAAATTCTGGAAGAAAAAAGGCAAAGCTGCCATCAGCTCTAGGGGAGAATCCGGCGGCATAGGCACCTTGTGGGATGACACGAAATATGAGGCCACTGACATTAGGTACAACAACTCCTGGATCCTCACCCAATTGAGGCATAAAGAATCAAACATCCAGGTAAGAATTTATAATATTTACGCTCCTAACTCATATGCAGAAAAAAAATATGCTGGACCCTCCTCCGTGAAGAAAGGAGAAATCTGCAGGGAAACGTTGTTCTAGCTGGGGAATTAAATGTCATCCTGAGGCAAGAAGAAAAAAGAGGAGGCTCCTTAGTTAGAGACCCCATCAAAGAAATGGTGGATGACATCATTCTGGAATGGAACCTCATGGATGTGAAGCCCTTATCGAGAAAATATACCTAGAACAACAAAAGGATTGGGCACGGGCACATTGCTGCCAGACTCAATCGCTTCCTTATTCAGGATACTTTCCTCCTGCTAGGTCTGAAATTGTCCTGTAAGATCCTTCCATTTGGAGGATCGGACCACAAACCAATACTTCTCAAGCTGGAGAATGACAAGAACTTGGGGCCAGTACCATTCAGATTCAACTCACAGTGGGCCAAAAACTCTGATTTTCTTAAGATTGTTACCGAGACTTGGGCCCTTCTGGTCACTAGGTCCCCCTTCTACATCTGGGAGGAGAAATTAAGAAGAGTAAAAAAGAATCTAAAGGCTTGGGCCAAATTGACTCCCCCTCTCGGCCTAGCCAAAACCCACGCAGCCACTACGCTAGCAACCCAACAGTCCAAAATGGAGGTTGGAATCATGGATGCTGAGGATATCCACTTAGACATCAAACTGCAAGCAGACCTTCACGAGGCATGCAGGCGGGAATCGGATTGGTGGAAGATCAAATCAAGGAGAAAATGGCTAAGGGACGGCGACAGAAACACCAACTACTTCCATAAACTGGCCGAGGTGAGAAAGAATTACAATCATGTGACCAAAATCCAGACCACTGATAGGATGATCACCAATTATGAAGCTATTAAAATAGAGGCGTCCAAGTATTTCCACGACTTGTTCATGGCCCAGCCAACTCCTGAAGATGTTGAGCTTCTGAACCTCGTCCCTAGAGCCGTGAAGAATCAAGATAATGACAATTTGACCAAGAAAGTTACTATGGAGGAAATAAAGAAAGGAGTCGATGGCATGGAAGAGGACAGTGCCTTGGGGCCTGACAGATTCAACGCCACTTTCATTAAAATATGCTGGGAGATTGTCAAAAAGGATTTATTCAAAATGATCTCCAAGTCTCAGAGAAGTACTAAAATAGGAGGAAGTACCAATTCAACATTCCTGGCCCTCATCCCTAAAGAGAGGAAGGCAAAGTCATTCGACAGGTTCAGGCCAATCTCCGTGTGCAACATTGGCTATAAAATAATCACTAAGATCATGGCAAGCGGACTAAAAAAAATCCCGCCTTACTTAGTCCCGGAGAGCTAAGGTGGCTTTGTCAAAGGAAGAAAGATCGGGGACAATGTCATCCTAGTCCAAGAGGCTATCCATTCTAGCCTAAAGAACGAAGACAAAGGAATGGTGGTGAAGATCAATTTAGCAAATTTATTTGACAGAGTCAGCCATCCCTTCCTTTTTTAGGTAATGAGGAGATTTGGATTTGCATCATACTTTATCAGCTGGGTCAAGGCCTATATTAGCACCCCCTGGATAGCCCCGTTAGTCAATGGAAGAGCTCGACCCTTCTTCCAAGCCATGAGAGGTCTAAGGCAAGGATGCCCACTCTCCCCCTGCTTTATGCCATTCAGGATTCTGTTCTAAGTTTCCAGTTGGAAGCTTCCAGGCACGATCAGGATCTCCTTGGTATCAGGATGGCTAGAGGCTCCAAAGACATTAACCATGTGCAATTCGTGGATGATACTCTCCTGCTTGGAGGAGCTAGGCAGAAAATTGCCCGCTGGTTCAAGAATGAAATCAATCGCTATTGCCTATCCTCTGGCAGCAACCTTAATTTAAAGAAGAGACAAATCTATGGTTGGAATATAAATCCCACGGACATGCTAGATATCTCCTCGGTTCTCAATATGGATGGAGCTGTCTCATGGGAGTCATTCACCTACCTAGGGGTCCCTATTTTCAAAACCAAGTCCAAGAGTTATGCCTGGTCTCCAACAGTGGACAAAATAAAAAAGAAAATCACTGGCTGGGGCATTACCTGGCTAAATCTGGGAGGGAAGGTAATCCTCATTAAAGCAATCCTGAATAGCTATCTGATTTACCAATGTTCATTACTCCTTGGTCCGGTTAAAATTATCACTCAAATAGAAGGATTGATGAGATCATTTCTCTGGCAAAGGGGGGATAAAGGAGGTAAAAGAATTTCCCTTGTAAATTGGGAAACTCTCAAACTCCCAAGAGCTGAAGGAGGCCTCCACATTAGAGATTTAAGAATCTAAAACTTAGCCACGGGATCCAACCTGCTCTGGGGCATGCTTAACTCCAGCCAGACCCGGTGTAGTCGAGTATTGAGAGGTAAGTACTTTCCTGGGCAGTGCCTCAGATGCCTCGATGGGGATCGAGTAATAAGAAAAGGATCTCCGGCCTACAAACTATGTATCAGACCACTGCCTCTCTTCAGGAAACAACTGCACTGGGTCCTGAGAAATGGGAAAAATGTCAGATTCTGGTAGGACGTGATCTTCAGCAAAGAGCCACGAAATCTTACTCGCCTCCAATGCTGAATGGAATCGAAGGGGATTTTTACAGTCGAGGACATCTCATCATGGAAGAATGAAGCCCCCAATTGCTGGGCTGGATGGGCTATACCAAAGTGCCCTGTCAATTTAGAGGGTGAAAAAAACCAGCTGTTAATCCATCTGGCGGGGATAGCCCCTTTATCTAAGCTCAATAAAGAAATTCATGGTTGGGGTCCGGGCAATTACACTTCATCCGAAGGATACATGTGATATGCTACCAAGATCAATGTGCGAGTCAATCCTAAAATATGGAATCAGTTATGGAGCACCAGCACGCTGCCGAAGATCGATCTATTCACCTGGACACTGTTGCATGAGAGAATTCTCATGGGGGAGAATCTGATCAAGAAGGGGTTTGTTGGGCCCTTCCACTACCCGCTTTGTGCTGATGCCACAGAGAATATCAATCACTTATTTTTAAAATGCTCATATGCCACCTCAGTCTGGAACGAAGTGCTAAATCACTGGGGAGACATAATTCATCTACCGGATAGAATCCAGAATTGTTTTCTCAGATGGGACAGTCTATACCAGGGAGAGCTCACTAAAAAAAAGGTCTGAAGGCCTGTTGGATGAAGCTCCCCAAAATTATCTGCTGGTGTCTCTGGAACGAAAGAAACCACATAATATTTCAGCATATAAACCAGCCAGCTTGGAAGATTGCAATAAAAATCAATGCTTTGTTCAAGGAGGTAGTTAGCGTCTCCAAGATCCCAGACAATAAAGAAAGATCGATAAAGAAAGAATCTGGCTCCAAAGCCTCAACATCAAGGGAGTAAATTCCTTGGCTGATATTAAGCTGAAAGACTGGGAGATCAGAATGGACAAGATGCAATTTGAGAACTGGTTAAGAGAAAGAAAGATTTTTAAACTTTTCTTCGCTAGGGCTTCCAAAGGGAACCCGGGAAGAGGAGGAGGAGGCGGAGTTACAATGGATCCTGGAGGGAAAATAGTGACTGAATACTCCTGGAATATCGGATATGACTCCAATAATATGGCCGAGGCTTACGGACTCTGGCAAGGACTCATTCAGCTAATGGAAAAGGGAGTGGGTGAAACTATTGTTTTTGGTGACTCCAGGTTAATAATTCAGGCCCTGAATGGGGGTAACAGGAGTAAGAATGATCGATTAGCAAGAATGTTAAAGAGAATAAGAATCATGATCAAACCGTTCAGCAAGATAAATATTTTCCATATACTCCGGAATCTCAATGTATTGGCAGATAAGGCTGCCAACAATTCTATGGCTATTGGCCTTCATGAACTTGTTATTAATAAGGTAGTCAACTTTGATATTCCTCCTTAGTCCTGCTGTCGGCTTTTTGACTATTAAAAGCTGGGATTATGGACACCTACTGTAACGATTTTCCCTTTTCAGCACTTATTCGCTGAGCCCAGCAATATAACATAACCGCTTTTGTTAAAAAAAAATAAAAAAAAATAAAGAATGCGCATTCTACATAATAGCACCTTTACGCACATAAATGTTAAAAGGAAGAGCTTAGCACGCCTTCTTTTTAAAAAACATGACTTTAAAAACATAACTTTAGTAGCCCTATTTTTCAAAATTCACAACTTCTAAGAAAATTAATTTATTTCTTAAAAAACAAGACATTTAAAAAAAACTCATTTCTTTAATAAATAAAATAAACAAAGTATGCACTTTCTACATATTCATAGACTTTTATCTTTTGCGGATTAAATTCTTAAGAGGAATAAATTAGTACCCGTCATTTTTTAATTTACGACTTCTAAAAAAAATAGTTTATCTCTTAAAAGACATGACTTTAAAAAACACCATTTATTTAATAAATCAAATCCACATAGCATGGAAATTATACAAGATCAAATGTTTTTATACATTGTTCATGCAATTGGTAAGAGGAATAACTTTATTTCTTGAAAAACAAAACACTTAAAAAACGTCATTTACATAATAAATAGAATCAATAGAGTGTGTAGATTCTATATAATGGCACCTTTTTATATATTGTGCATACAATTGGTAAGAGAAAGAGATTAGTTCCCCTTGTTTTAAATCAAATAAACAGAGTATGCACATTCTACATAATCACACCTTTCTATACATTGTGCACACAATTAAGAGGGAGAGTTTAGTACCCCACATTTTTAAAAGTTATGCCTTGTAAAAACATTACATTATTTCCTAAAAAACAAGACTTTAAATCCACGTAGTATGAAAATTCTACATGATCACAAATTTTTATACATTGTTCATGCAATTGGTAAGAGGAATACATTTATAACCATTGTTTTTATAAATCATGTTCCCACAAAAAAAAATCTTGAAAAACAAGACATTTAAAAAATATCATTTACTTACTAAATATAATCAACAAAGTGTGCAGATTCTATATAAAAGGACCTTTTTATATTTTGTGCATGCAATTTCTAAGAGGAAGATATTAGTTCCCATTATTTTAAAGAATTACGATTTCTAAAAAAGTGAGTTTATTTCTGCCGTGATATCTTAAAACTATAAAGTATTCAGGAAGTCTGCAAAATAAAAAATTAGTAGTCCTTCCACCAATTAAACATTTATAATGCATTCCTAACCATCATGTAAAAAAGAAATACACCAGCACAACAAAATAATAAAGAGAATGAGACAACCATTTCACGTGGTTCACCTCGTCCACGAGGCTACGTCCACCAATCATTTGCTAGTTTCTTTATTTTCTTTAATCTATCAAAGGCTTACAATTCTGCAGTACCCAAGCTGCAATCATTTACACAGTCTCTCTCTCTTGTAGAGGTATTTCATAACACATAAACGCCGTACATCAAGGCTTACCAATTGAAAGGGCGGACATGCCCACCCAGCAAAAACACTCACACATAGACCAGATCATATCCATTTTCTACACTTTAAATACTGAGGTAGTATGGGATCCTCTCCATATTTGGGGAACATTTAAACACGGCACTAAAGCTCATCAAGTGAGCAGCCAGCCGACATATGATCAGCATTCCATTTCCTTTTTAACATGTACAAACATATATATATATATTTACCAGCATTAGGTTTCGGTTTAATATATATATATATAAACGTATATATATTTTTACCAGCATTTCATTTCCCTTTTAAAATATATAAACATATATATTTTACCAGCATTCCATTTTTCCTTTTACAATATATATAAACATATATATTTTACCTTCATTTCGTTTTTTCCTTTTTCAATATATACTTTACCAGCATCCAAAAACATATAAACATATATATTTTACGTGCATTTCGTTTTTTCCTTTTTCAATATATACTTTACCAGCATCCAAAAATATATAAACATATATATTTTACCTGCATTCCTTTTTTTCCTTTTTCAATATATATTTTACCAGCATCCAAAAATATATAAACATATATATTTTACCAGCATTCCATTTTTCCTTTTACAATATATATAAACA
>LPNX010652280.1:15109-28153 GCA_001517045.1 Pseudotsuga menziesii
TGCCAGCGTTGCCAAGGTGAAACACATACAGAGAGTTTGCTGTAAACCTAACTAACAAACGTAGTTTTTCCAGAGAAATCTAGCATAACCATTTAATAAAATAAAAATGAAGACGTACTCACAATTTGATGGATGCTTAATCCCCAAATATCCTTTTAGGCCGAGGTAGTACAGACCCGCTCTCTTTTCTGAAATGTCTCCTCGTCGTCGGACTTGTACCCAAGGCGTTGGTTCAGAATAGCACTGAAAAATTCCCCCCCCCTCCACCTAACCAACAGGTATGTACATAAATCCCTCGGTAAGACCCTAACGCCTCTATTGACGCCTGTGCATGCCCTGAAATGCCTCCTTAATCGGTGCTGGTTTGTTCAGGGTAAATAAAAACTGCAGGTTAAACGTCTCTCAACGGTTAAATACAAGACGTGGGTAGTGAATTAAATCCTTCATAGTTATTGGCAGAGATTTAATAATAAATATATATACATATATCTTTCTATGTATAATTTCTTTTCCACATAATCTTCGATTAAATATATAGGGCATTGCTCTTGTGTAGAGTTATATTTATATATATATATATATATTATAGAAAGGTTTCTCCATTTTTTCTAATATATATATAAATACTTTATATATATATATTCATGCATAATAATAGTGCTCCACCCCATATATATATATATATATAAATATATACTTTTACCTGAAGTTTCTTTTCGAAAAGCCCTCAGTGGCTTTTCCCTCGATAACTTTATAACTAAAAGCCCCTTTGTGTCAAAGTCAAAAGAGGGATAGGCTTGGGTAGTTATTTTGGGCTAATTCTCGCATTAGATAGGAATCCCTAACCATGTTTTTTTTTGCCCTTATACGTTCAATTTTCGCCTCGTTAACATGTTTCTACGACCTAAGATTTCAACTTGGAACTTAGGGTGTAATAATTTCAAGGTCTTACTGGTGGGGCCTTGGCCGTGGGCTCCTCACCAGCAGATAGATACAATAATATTCAAAAGTTTACAGAGCATTCATAGGTTTACAAGAGGGACATTACAATTTCTTAAAAACAATACTTCGAAAAAAAATGTCATTTGTTTAATAAATTGAATAAACAAATTTTACACATTCTACATGATTGCACACTTTTATAGATTCCACCTGTGATTGGAAGGAGAACTAACTTAATACCCTTGTTTTTAAAAATCATGACTTTAGAAAAATTTATTTTACTTCTTTAAAAACATCACATCAAAAAAAAAAAATTTTGATTTCTTTAAAAACATGACTTCAAAAAATAAATATCTCTTTAAAAACATGACTTTTTGAAAAACGTCATTTGATTAATAATCTAGACCAACAAAGTATGCAAATTCTACAATATAACACGTTTTTATACATTGTGCTCACAATTGGTATGAGTAACATGTTAATACTCCTATTTTTTTAAATCATGTTTTTTATGGAGAATTATGTTATTCGTTAAAAAAAATGACATTTTTTTGATCAAACTCCATTTTTTTATAAAATAATCTTCAACCTATGCACATTTCCACATAATCGAACCTTCAAATACTTTGTGCAAAAAATTGTAAACATGAAGAGCTTAGTACCACACTTCTTTTAAAAATCATGACTTCTGAAAACATTACTTTATTTCTTAATAAACAAGATTTAAAAAAAATAACATTTCTTAAATAAATGAAATAAACAAAGTATCCACATTCTACATAATAACACCTTTCAATACACTACACACATATATGGTAATAGGAAGAGCTTAGTATCCCTTCTTTTTAAAAATCATGACTTTTAAAAATATTACTTCATCTCTTTAACAACAAGAATTTAAAAAATAACATTTGTTTAATAAATAAAATAAGCAAAGTAAGTGCATTCTACATTATATCACCTTTGTATAGGTTGTGCACTTAATTGTTTGGATGAATAACTTACTATCACTCATTTTTTTTAAAACGTGATATTTAAAAAAATAACTTTATTTCATAAAAAAACACATATTTTTTAAAACCTGTATTTGTTTTATAAATTGAATAAATGAAGTATGCAATTTTATACATAATCAAACCATTTTGTACATTGCGCACAAAATTTGAAAGCGGAATATTTCAATACCCCTCATTTTTAAAAATCATGACTGCTAAAACAAATATTTTAATTCTTAAAAAAGAAGAAGTCTTTAAATAACACCATTTAATTAATAAGTTGAAGAAATTATGACTCGTAAAATAATTACTTTAATTCTTAAAAAAAGATTAGTTTTTTTTAAAATGTTATCTATTTAATAAATGGAATAAACAAATTCTGCTCATGCTACATAGTCTCACCTTTTTATACATTGTGCACACAGTTGGTAAGAGGAAGATATTAGCAACCGTCGTTTTTAAAAGTGAAATTTTCTAAAATGCCATTTATTTAATAAATGCAATCAATAAAGTATTTGCATTCTATAGAATGGAACCATTTTATACATTGTACACACAATAGGTAAGAGTTAGAGTTTAATGTCCCTTCTATTTAAAAATCACGTATTCTAAGAAATTACTTTATTTCTTAAAAAATAAGACTTTCTTAAAAATGCCATTTGTTTATTGATTCAAATCAACAAAGTATCCACCTTATGCATGAACACAAAATTTTATAGGATTTGCATGCAATTGTCAAGAGGAATAACTTTGTACCCCTCGTTTTTAAAACTGTGTTCTCTAAAAAAAATCTTTGCTTCTTAAAAAAAAATCTTTTTAAGAAACACCATTTCTTTAATAATTTAAATCAACAAAGTATCCACATTCTTCATAATCAAATAGTTTTATACATTGCGCACACAAATTGTATGAGGAAGAGATTAGTACCCCTTGTTTCTTATAGTCATGAGTTAATATTTTTATCCTTTCTTTCTTAAAAAACATGACTTAAAAATGCATTTGTTTAACCAATCAAATAGAAAAAGTATGCACATTTTACATAATTCCACATTTTATGCATTGTGCATGCTATTGTTAAAAGGAACAACCTAGTACCCATCGTTTTTAAAAATCACAAGTTCTAAACAAATTAGTTTATTTCTAAAAAAATAAGACTTTTTAAGAAACACAATTTGTTTACTAAATCAAATAAACAAAGTAATAATATTCTACATGATCACACATTTTTATAGCTTGCGCACACAATTGGTAAGAGGAGTATATTAGTACCCCTTGTTTTCAAAAATCTCAACTTCTATTTTTTTCTAAACATAACTTTTAAAAAAGGAAACTTAATTAACAATTTGAATCAACAAAATATGCACATTCTGCATGATTGCACATTTTTATACATTGTGAACACAATTGGTGTTAGGAATATCTCAGTATCCCTCTTTTTGTATAATCATGTTTAAAAAACATACTTTATTTCTTAAAAAAACACGATTTAAAAACAAATTGGTATTTCTTTAGTAAATCAAATAAACAGAGTATGCACATTCTACATAATCACACCTTTTTATACATTGTGTACACATTTGGTAAGATGAAGAATTTAGTACCCCATGTTTTTAAAAGCATGACTTATAAAAAAATTACATTATTTCCTAAAAAACAAGAATTTTAAAAACATACCATTTGTTTAATAAATAAAATAAATCAAGTTTGGGAATTCTACATTATCACACCTTTTATAGGTTGTGCACACAATTTATAAGCGGAATAACTTACTACCACTCTTTTTCAAAAATGAGGACTTCTAAATAAGTTACTTTATTTGTTAAAAACAAGAATTTTTTTAAAATGCCGGTTCTTTAATAAATGGAATAAACAAGGTATGCACACTATACATAATCACATATTTTCATATATTTGATGGAAAATTTGTAAGAGGAAGACATTAGTACCCCTTATTTTAAAAAATCACAACTTCTAAAAAAATTAGTTTATTTTTTAAAACCCAAGACATTTAAAAAAAAAATCATTTCTTTAATAAATGGAATAAATAAAGTATGCACTTTCTACATAATCATCGATTTTTATCGTTTGTGTATTAAATTCATAAAAGGAATAGATTGTTACCCCTTGTATTTAAAATTTACGAATTCTACAAAATTTCTTTTATCTCTTAAAAGACATGACTTTCAAAAACACCATTTATTTAATAAATGGAATCTACATAGTCACATTTTTTAATACATTGTTCATGCAATTGGTAAGAAGAATAACTTTGTAACCCTTATTTTTAAAATTCATGTCCACTAAAAAAAATTATTTCTTGAAAAACAAGACATTTAAAAAATGCCATTTACTTTAATAAATAGAATCAACAAAGTGTGCAGATTTGATATAATGGCACCTTTTTATATATTTTTAATACAATTGGTAAGAGGAAGAGATTAATGCCCCTTGTTTTAAAAAATTATGATTTCTAAAAATCACTTTATTTCTTAAAAACAATACTGTCAAAAAAATGCCATATTTTAATAAATTGAATAAACAAATTTTGTGCATTCTACATGAATTCACACTTTTATATATTCCACATTTGATTGGAAAGATAAATAACTTAATACTTGTGTTTTTAAAAACCATGAATTCAGAATAAGGGTACTAATCATGTTTTTAAAAACACAAGTATTAAGTTATTTCTCTTTTAAAAGTTATTTATACTTTGAAAAAAATAATATCTCTTTAATAAATAAAATAAATAAAGTATTCACAATCTACATAATAACACCTTTGCGCACATAAATGGTAAGAGGAAGAGCTTAGCATGCCTTCTTTTTGAAAAACGTGACTTTAAAAATATTACTTTATGTCTCTAAAAACACTCTTTGTTTAATAGATAAAATAAGCGAAGTATGCAAATTCTACATTATCACACCTTTTTATAGGTTGTGCACTCAATCGTGAGGAGGAATAACTTACTATCACTCAGTTTTTAAAAATACTTCTTTATTAAACAATTACTTTATTTCTTAAAAACACACATATTTTAAAAAAACCCCATTTGTTTAATAAACCGAATAAGTATTTGTTTTAAGAAGTAAAGAAGTTTTCAAAAAACACGATTTATAAAAATGAGGGGTATAAATTTTAATACATTACGTACACAGTTTTAATGAGGAAGAGATTAGTAACCCTTGTTTCTAAAAATCATGACTTAATATTTTTTTCCTTTTTTTCTTGAAAAACATGACTTGAATAAAATGCATTTGTTTAAGCAATCAAATAGAAAAAACATGTACATTTTACATAATTCCATATTTTATGCATTGTACATGCTATTCTTAAAAGGAAACAACTTAGTACCCATCATTTTTAAGAATCGTAACTTCTAAAGAAATTAGTTTACTTCTTAAAAAACAAGGTTTTTTAAGAAATGTCATTTGTTTACTAAATCAAATAAACAAAGTAAGAACATTCTATATGATTGCACATTTTTATAGGTTGCACACAAAATTGGTAAGAGGAATATATTGGAACCCCTTGTTTTCAAATATCTCAACTTCTATATATATATATATGCACATTCTACATCATCACACCTTTTATACATTGTGCACACAATTGGTGTCAGAAATATCTTAGTACCCTTGTTTTTGTAAAGTCATGTTTAAAAAAAATACTTTATTTCTTAAGAAAATGATTTAAAACAAAATTTGACATTTCTTTAATTAATCAAATAAAGATAGTATGCACATTCTACATAATCACACCTTTCTATACATTGTGCACACATTTGGTAGGACAAAGAGTTTAGTACCCCATGTTTTTAGAAGTCACGACTTGTAAAAAAATTCCATTATTTCCTAAATAAACAGCTTAAAAAAACATAATTTGTTTAATAAATCAAATAAACAAGGTTTGTGCATTCTACATTATCACACACTTTTATACGTTCTGCACACAGTTGGTAAGTGAAATAACTTACTACCCCTCATTTTTAAAAAGCACGACTTCTAAATAAATTACTTTATTTGTTAAAAACATGAGTTTTTTTTTTAAATGTCAGTCTTTTAAACAATCAAATTAACAAAGTATGCACACTATAAATAATTACATATTTTCATACATTGGATTGAAAATTTGTAAGAGGAAGAGATTAGTACCCTTGTTTTTTAAAATTCACAACTTCTAAGAAAATTAATTTATTTCTTAAAAAACAATACATTTAAAAAAAAACTCATTTCCCTAATAAATAGAATAAACAAAGTATGCACTTTCTACATATTCATAGATTTCTATCTTTTGTGGTTTAAATTCTTAAGAGGAATAAATTGGTACCCCTCATTTTTTAATTTATGACTTCTTAAAAAAATAGTTTATCTCTTAAAACACATGACTTTTAGAACCACCATTTATTTAATAAATCAAATCCACATAGCATGGAAATTCTACATGATCAAACGTTTTTATACATTGTTCATGCAATTGGTAAGAGGAATAACTTAATAAATAAAATCAACAAAGTGTGTAGATTCTATATAATGACACCTTTTTATATATTGTGCATGCAATTGGTAAGAGAAAGAGATTAGTTCCCCTTGTTTTAAATCAAATAAACAGAGTATGTACATTCTACATAATCACACCTTTCTATACATTGTGCACACAAATATTAAGAAGGAGAGTTTAGTACCCCACGTTTTTAAAAGTTATGACTTGTAAAAACATTACATTATTTCCTAAAAAACAAGACTTTTTAAAAACACCATTTGTTTAATAAATTAAATAAACCAAGTTTTTTCAGTCTAAATTATCACACCCTTTTATAGGTTGCACACACAATTGGTAAGAGAAATAACTTACTAACACTCATCTTTAAAAAGAAGCACTTCCAAATAAATTACTTTATTTGTTAAAAACAAGTTAGTTTTTAAAAAAGAGTTCATTAACCAATCGAATAAACAAAGTATGCACTTTCTACATAATCGTAGATTTTTATAGTTTGCAAATGAAATTCATCATAGGAATAGATTGGTACCACTCATTTTTTAAATTTACAACTTCTAAAAAAATTATTTTATCTCTTAAAATACAAGACTTTCAAAACAAAATTTATTTAATAAATTGAATCCACGTAGTATGAAAATTCTACATGATCACACATTTTTATACATTGTTCATGGAATTGGTAAGAGGAATAACTTTATAACCCTTGTTTTTATAAATCATGTCCCCACAAAAAAAAACTTAGAACAAGACATTTAAAAAATGTCATTTACTTAATAAATAGAATCAACAAAGTGTGTGGATTGTATATAAAGGGACCTTTTTATATGTTGTGCATGGAATTGGTAAGAGGAAGATAATAGTTCCCATGGTTTTAAAGAATTACGATTTCTAAAATAGTCAGTTTATTTCTTAAAAACAATATTTTGAAAAAAATTTCATTTGTTTAATAAATCGAATAAACAAATTTTACACATTCTACATGATTGCACACCTTTATAGATTCCACGTGTGATTCAAAGGAGAAATAACTTAATACCCTTGTTTTCAAAAATCACAACTTTAGAAAAAATTATTTTATTTCTTTAAAAACATGACTTGAGAGAAAAACAAAATATTCTTTAAAAACATGACTTTTGAAAAATGTCATTTGATTAATAATTTGGACCAACAAAGCATGCAAATTCTACATGATCACACATTTTTATAGATTGCGCTCACAATCGGTATGAGTAACATGTTAATACTCCTATTTTTTTAAATCACGATTTTTATGGAGAATTATGTTATTTGTTAAAAAAACATGACATTTTTTTTTTATCAAACTCCATTTGTTTATAAAATAATCTTCAACCTATGCACATTTCCACATAATCTAACCTTCAAATACTTTGTGCACAAAATTGTAAACATGAAGAGCTTAGTATTACACTTCTTTTTAAAATCATGAATTCTGAAAACATTACTTTATTTCTTAATAAACATGATTTAAAAAAAATAGCATTTCTTAAATAAATCAAATAAACAAAGTATCCACATTCTACAAAATAACACCTTTCAATACACTACAAACATAGATGGTAATAGGAAGAGCCTAGTATCCCTTCTTTTTAAAAGTCATGACTTTTAAAAATATTACTTCATCTCTTTAAAAACAAGACTTTGAAAAATACCACTTGTTTAATAAATCAAATAAGAAAAGTATGTGGATTCTACATTATATCACATTTTCATAGGTTGTCCACTTAATTGTTTGGATGAATAACTTACTATCACTATTTTTTTTTAAAAAGTGATATCTAAAACAATAACATTATTTCATAAAAAACACATATTTTTTAAAACCTCTATTTGTTTAATAAACCAAATAAACAAAGTATGCAATTTTATACATAATCACACCTTTTTCTACATTGCACACAAAATTTGTAAGCGGAATATTTTAGTACCCCTCATTTTTAAAAATCATGACTTCTAAAACAAATATTATATTTCTTAAAAAAAATAAGTTTCTAAATAACACCATTTAATTAATAAGTTTAATAAATTATGATTCATAAAATAATTACTTTAATTCTTAAAAAACATGATTTAAAAAAAAATGTTATCTATTTAATAAATGGAATAAACAAATTTTTCTAATGCTACATAATCTCACCTTTTTATACATTGTGCACATAGTTGGTTAGAGGAAGATCTTAACAACCCTCATTTTTGAAAGTGGCATTTTCTAAAATGCTATTTAATTAATAAATGCAATCAAGAAAGTATTTGCATTCTATAGAATGGAACCATTTTATACATTGTACACGCAATAGGTATGAGTTAGAGTTTAATGTCCCTTCTATTTTAAAATAATGTATTCTAAGAAATTACTTTATTTCTTAAAAATTAATATTTTCTAAAAAACGCCATTTGTTTATTAACTCAAATCAACAAAGTATCCACCTTATGCATGATCACACAATTTTATAATATTTTCATGCAATTGTCAAGAGAAATAACTTTGTACCCCTCATTTTTGAAATTGTGTTCTCTAAAAAAATTCTTTGCTTCTTAAAAAAAACTCTTTTTAAGAAACACCATTTGTTTAATAATTTGTATCAACAAAGTATCCACATTCTTCATAATTGAATAGTTTTATACATTGCACACACAAATTGTACGAGGAAGACCCTTTGTTTCTTAAAATAACGACTTAAGATATCCTTTCTTTCTTAAAAAACATGACTTAAAAAATGCATTTGTTTAACCAATCAAATAGAAAAAGTATGCACATTTTACATAATTCCACATTTTATGCATTGTGCATGCTATTGTTAAAAGGAACAACCTAGCACCCATCGCTTTTAAAAATCACAATTTCTAAACAAATTAGTTTATTTCTAAAAAAAAACTTTTAATTAACACAATTTGTTTACTAAATCAAATAAACAAAGTAATAATATTCTACATGATCGGACATTTTTATAGTTTGCACACACAATTGGTAAGAGGAGTATATTAGTACCCCTTGGTTTCAAAAATCTCAACTTTGATTTTTTTTTTAACAACAACTTTTAAAAAATGAAACTTAATTAACAATTTGAATCAACAAAATATGCACATTCTACATGATTTCACATTTTTATACATTGTGCACACAATTCGTGTCAGGAATATCCCAATATCCCTGTTTTTATATAATCATGTTTAAAAAAAATACTTTATTTCTTAAAAGAACATGATTTAAAAATAAATCAACATTTCTTTAATAAATCAAATAAACAATGTATTTGCACATTTTTATACATTGTGCACACAATTAGTGTCAAGAATATCTCAGTATCCCTGTCTTTGTATAATCATGTTTAAAAAATTACTTTATTTCTTAAAAAAACACGATTTAAAAACAAATCGACACTTCTTTAATAAATCAAATAAACAGAGTATGCACTTTGTACATAATCACACCTTTCTATACATTGTGCACACATTTGGGAAGACAAAGAGTTTGGAACCCCATGTTTTTAAAAGCATGACTTGTAAAAAATTACATTATTTCCTAAAAAAACAAGATTTTAAAAAAAATACCATTTGTTTAATAAATAAAATAAACCAAGTTTGGGCATTCTACATTAACACACCCTTTTATAGGTTGTGCACACAATTGGTAAGGGAAATAACTAAATACCACTCATTTTTAAAACGCAGGACTTCTAAATAAGTTACTTTATTTGTTAAAAACAAGAGTTTTTAAAAAATGCCAATTCTAATTTAATCAATGGAATAAACAAGGTATGCACACTATAAATAATCACACATTTTCATATATTTGATGGAAAATTTGTAAGAAGAAGAGATTAGTACCCTTGATTTTCAAAAATCACAACTTCTGAAAAAAGTTAGTTTATTTTTTAAAACCCAAGGCATTTAAAAAAAACTCATTTCTTTAATAAATGGAATAAATATGCACTTTCTACATAATCATCGATTTTTATAGTTTATGGATGAAATTCATAAGAGGAGTAGATTGGTACCCCTAGTATTTAAAATTTATGAATTCTACAAAATTTATTTTATCTCTTAAAAGACATGACTTTCAAAAACACCATTTATTTAATAAATTGAATCCACATACTATGAAAATTATACATGATCACATTTTTTTATACATTTTTCATGTAATTTGTAAGAAGAATAACTTTTTAACCCTTATTTTTAAAAGTCATGTCCTCTAAAAAATATTATTTCTTGAAAAACAAGATATTTAAAAAATGCCATTTACTTAATAAATAGAATCGACAAAGTGTGCAGATTTGATATAATGGCACCTTTTTATATATTGTTAATACAACTGGTAAGAGGAAGAGCTTAGTTCTCCTTATTTTAAAAAATTATGATTTCTAAAAAAATCACTTTATTTCTTAAAAACAATGCTTTAAAAAATGTCATTTGTTTAATAAATCGAATAAACAAATTTTGTGCATTTTGCATGATCACACACTTTTATAGATTAGACATTTAATTGGAAAGAGAAATAACTTAGTACTCCTGTTTTTAAAAACCATGAATTCAGATTTTTTTTTTATTTCTTTAAAAACATGACTTTTTCAAAAACGTCATTTGTTTATAATAATTTGGACAAACAAAGTATGAACATTCTACATGATCACACATTTTAATACTTTGCGCTCAAAATTTGTATTAGTAAGATATTAGTACCCCTATTTTTCTTTTAATCACACTTTATATGGAAAATTATGTTATTTATGGAAAAAAAACATGAATTTTTTTTATCAAACTCCATTTGTTTATTAAATCAACTTAAAAATTTATGCACATTTATACATAATCGAACCCTTAAATACATTGTGCACATATTTGTAACAATGAGAGCTTAGTACCACTTCTTTTAAAAATCACTAGTTCTAAAAAGATTACTTTATTTCTTAAAAAACATGATTTAAAAAAATAACATTTCTTTAATAAATAAAATAAATAAAGAATGCACATTCTACATAATAGCACCTTTACGCACATAAATGTTAAAAGGAAGAGCTTAGCACGCCTTCTTTTTAAAAAACGTGATTTTAAAAACATTACTTTACCTCTTTAAAAACACTATTTGTTTAATAGATAAAATAAGCAAAGTATGCAAATTCTACATCATCACACCTTTTTATAGGTTGTGCACTCAATTGTTAGGAGGAATAACTTACTATCACTCAGTTTTTCAAAATCCTTATTTCTTAAACTATTACATTATTTCTTAAAAACACACACATTTTTAAAAAACCCCATTTGTTTAATAAACCGAATAAACAAAGTATGCAATTTTATACATAATCACACATTTTTGTACATTGTGCCCAAAAGTGGTAAGTGGAATAGTTTAGTACCCCTCATTTTTAAAAATCATGACTTCTAAAACAAATACTTTAATTTTTTAAAACACAAGTTTTTAAGTAACACCATTTAATTAATAAGTTCAATAGAAAAAAGTACGAAATTTATACTTGATCACAATTTTTTATATGTTTCACACGTAATTGGTAAGAGGAATAGCATAGTACCTCTCATTTTAAAAAATCACAACATCTAAAAGAAATTCTTAATTCATAAAAAACAAGAATTTTTAAAAACGTCATTTATTTCATAAATTGAATAAACAAAGTATTCACATTATACATGATTGCACCTTTTTATACATTGTTCGTTCAATTAGTAAGGGAATTATATTAGTATCCCTCATTTTTTAATATCATGACTCATAAAACAATTACTTATTTCTTTAAAAACATGAATTTTTTAAAAATATTATATATTTAATAAATGGAATAACCAAAATTTCCACATGCTACACAAACTCACATTTTTGTACATTGTGCACACAGTTGGTAAGAGGAAGATCTTAGCACCCCTCGTTTTCAAAAAGAGTATTTTCTAAAATTCCAAAATATCTTCATTATACATAATGGAACATTTTTATGCATTGCACATGCAATTGATAAGAGTTAGAGTTTAGTGTCCTTTCTTTCTAAAAATTAGATATTCTAAGAATTTACTTTATTTCTTAAAAAATAAGACTTTCTAAAAAATGCATTTGATTACTAATTCAAAACAACAAAGTAAGCACCTTATACATTATCACACAATTTTATAGGTTGTGCATGCAATTGTCAAGAGGAATATATTTATACCCCTCATTTTTATAAATCGTGTTTTCTAAAAAACTTCGTTGCTTCCTAAAAACAAGACTTTAAAAAAAACACCTTTTTTTTAATAAGTTGATTCAACAAAGTATGCAAATTATTCATAATCGAATAGTTTTATATATTGCATACACAGTTTTAATGAGGAAGAGATAAGTACTCCTTGTTTCTAAAAATCATGACTTAAGATTTTTTTCCTTTCTTTCTTAAAAAACATGACTTGAATAAAATGCATTTGTTTAACCAATCAAATAGAAAAAGTATGTGCATTTTACATAATTCCATATTTTATGCATTGTACATTCTATTGTTAAGAGGAACAACTTAGTACCCATCATTTTTAAAAATCACAACTTCTAAAGAAATTAGTTTATTTAGGTTTTTTAAGAAATGTCATTTGTTTACTAAATCGATTA
>LPNX010652280.1:28658-73000 GCA_001517045.1 Pseudotsuga menziesii
ATACTACCAATCATTTTTAAAAAGCAGGACTTCTAAATAAATTACTTTATTTGTTAAAAACAAGAGTTTTTTTAAAAATTTCAGTCCTTTAATCAATTGAATAAACAAAGTATGCACACTATAGATAATCACATATTTTCATACATTAGATAGAAAATTTGTAAGAGGAAGAGATTAATACCCCTATTTTTCAAAATTTAGAACTTCTAAGAAAATTAATTTATTTCTTAAAAAACAAAACTTAAAAAAAAAACTCACTTCTTAAATAAACAGAATAAAGAAAGTATGCACTTTCTACATATTCATAGATTTTTATCTTTTGCGGATTAAATTCTTAAGTGGAATAAATTGGTACCCCTCATTTCTTAATTATGACTTCTAAAAAAAATCGTTTATCTCTTAAAAGACATGACTTTCGAAAACACCATTTATTTAATAAATCAAATCCACATAGCATGCAAATTCTACATGATCAAACGTTTTTATACATTGTTCATGAAATTGGTAAGAGGAATAACTTTGCAACCCTTGTTTTCAAAGATCATATCCTCTAACAAAAAATATTTCTTAAAAAACAAAATACTTAAAAAACATCATTTACTTAATAAATAGAATCAACAAAGTGTATAGAATCTATATAATGACACCTTTGTATATATTGTGCATGTAATTGGTAAGAGAAATAGATTAGTTCCCCTTGTTTTGAATAAAATAAACAGAGTATGCACATTCTACATAATCACACCTTTCTATACATTTTGCACATAATTATTAAGAGGGAGAGTTTAGTACCCCACATTTTTAAAAGTTATGACTTGTAAAAAAATTACATTCTTTCCTAAAAAACAAGACTTTTTAAAAACACCATTTGTTTAATAAATCAAATAAACCAAGTTTTCTCACTCTACATTATCACACCCTTTTATAGGTTGTGCACACAATTGGTAAGAGAAATAACTTACTAACACTCATTTTTAAAAAGAAGGACTTCTAAATAAATTACTTTATTTGTTAAAAACAAGTATTTTTTTAAAAAACAGTTCTTCAACCAATCGAATAAACAAAGTATGCAATTTCTACATAATCGTAGATTTTTATAGTTTGCAAATGAAATTCATAATAGGAATAGATTGGTACCATTCATTTTTTAAATTTACGACTTCTAAAAAATTATTTTATCTCTTAAAAGACAAGGATTTCAAAAGCACAATTTATTTAATAAATTGAATCCATGTAGTATGAAAATTCTACATGATCGCACATTTTTATACATTGTTCATGCAATTGGTAAGAGGAATAACTTTATAACCCTTGTTTTTATAAATCATGTCCCCACAAAACAAAAATATTGAAAAACAAGACATTTAAAAAAGGTCATTTACTTAATAAATAGAGTCAACAAAGAGTGTGGATTCTATATAAAGGGAGCTTTTTATATATTGTGCATGTAATTGGCAAGAGGAAGATATTAGTTCCCATTGTTTTAAAGAATTACTATTTCTAAAAAGTGAGTTTATTTCCTAAAAACAATACTTTGAAAAAAATTTCATTTGTTTAAGAAATCGAATAAACAAATTTTACACATTCTACGTGTGATTGGAAGGAGAAATAACTTAATACCCTTGTTTTTAAAAATCATGACTTCAGAAAAAATTATTTTATTTCTTTAAAAACATGACTTTAGAAAAAAAATATTTTAGTTCTTTAAAAACATGACTTCAAAACAAAAAAAAAATATTTCTTTAAAAACATGACTTTTTGAAAAACGTCATTTGATCAATAATCTGGACCAACAAATTGTGCAAATTCTACATGATCACACATTTTTATACATTTCTCTCACAATTGGTATGAGTAACATATTAATACTCCTATTTTTTTAAATCACACTTTTTATGGAGAATTATGTAATTTGTTAAAAAAACATGACGTTTTTTTTATCAAACTCCATTTGTTTATAAAATAATATTCAACCTATGCACATTTCCACATAATCGAACCTTTAAATACTTTGTGCAAAAAGTTCTAAACATGAAGAGCTTAGTACCACACTTCTTTTAAATATCATGACTTCTGAAAACATTACTTTATTTCTTAATAAACATGATTTAAAAAAAATAGCATTTCTTAAATAAATCAAATAAACAAAGTATCCACATTCTACATAATAACACCTTTCAATACAATACACACATAGATGGTAGTACGAAGAGCTTAGTATCCCTTCTTTTTAAAAATCATGACTTTTAAAAATATTGCTTCATCTCTTTAAAAACAAGACTTTAAAAAATACCATTTGTTTAATAAATCAAATACGCAAAGTATGTGCATTCTACATTATATCACCTTTTTATACGTTGTGCACTTAATTGTTTGGATGAATAACATACCACCACTCATTTTTTTTAAAACGTGATATCTAAAACAATAACTTTATTTCATAAAAAACACATATTTTTTAAAACCTCTATTTCTTTAATAAATCGAATAAATGAATTATGCAATTTTATACATAATCACACCTTTTTGTACATTGTGAACCAAATTTGTAAGCGAAATATTTTAGTACCCTGCATTTTTAAAAATCATGATTTCTAAAACAAATATTTTAATTCTGAAAATTTTTTTTTTAAATTACACCTTTTAATTAATAAGTTGAATAAATTATGACTCCTAAAACAATTACTTTAATTCTTAAAAAACATGATTTATTTTAAAAATGTTATGTATTTAATAAATGGAAGAAACAAATTTTGCTCATGCTACATAATCTCACCTTTAAATACATTGTGCACACAGTTGGTTACAAGAAGATCTTAGTAACCCTCGTTTTTAAAAGTGGCATTTTCTAAAATGCCATTTATTTAATAAATGCAATCAAGAAAGTATTTGCATTCTATATAATGGAACCATTTTATACATTGTACACACAATAGGTAAGAGTTAGAGTTTAATGTCCCTTTTATTTAAAAATCACGTATTCTAATAAATTACTTTATTTTTAAAAAAATAAGCTTAAAAACACCATTTGTTTATTGATTCAAATCAACAAAGTATCCAACTTATGCATGATCACACAATTTTATAGGATTTGCATGCAATTGTAAAAAAGAATAACTTTGTACCCCTCATTTTTAAAATCGTGTTCTCTAAAAAAATTATTTGCTTCTTAAAAACAAATCTAATTAAGAAACACCATTTATTTAATAATTTGAATCAACAAAGTATCCACATTGTTCATAATCGAATAGTTTTATACATTGCGCACACAAATTGTATGAGGAAGAGTATGCATATTTTACATAATTCCACATTTTATGCATTGTCATTAGAGGAAATTTGGGGTCTAAAAGGGGCCTCCTAAGGAAAATAATAAAATAATAGTTATTAATTTTGGAGGAAGAATGAAAAAAACTACTTTTTGTGTTTGTATTTTCGACATATCTCCCTTTGTTTTTACTCAAATTATGAGCGAGAGAGCTCGTTGGATGTGAAATTTAATTCCGCATCCAACGAATACCCACACTGCATACTTTTGACGGACCTCGCTACCCTAAAAACAAGAAATACCTGAAAAAACGTGATGATGACATCATCATCATGTTTTTCAGATATTTCTTATTTTTGGGGTAGTCGGGTCCGTTGAAAGTATGCATTGTGGGTACTCATTAGATGTAGAATTAAATTTTGCATCCAATGAACTCTCTCGCTTGAAATTTGAGTAAAAATACAGAGAGATATGTCAAAAATACGAACAAAAAAAGTAGTTTTCTTTTGTGACAAATATGTCAATTCAACCATTATGGTTAACTCATTTGTTTGAAATTCTATTTGTTCTGGAATTCCAACTCACAAAATTTATTGTTGGCGCTTTTTGTAAGGCCCATTTTAGACCCCAAATTTCCTGTAATGCATGGTATTGTTAAAAGGAACAATTTAGTAACAAACACTTTTAAAAATTGTAACTTCTAAATAAATTACTTTATTTGTTAAAAAAACAAGAATTTTTAAGAAATGGCATATTTTTACTAAATCAAATAAAAAATTAAGAAGATTATACATGATTGGACATTTTTATAGGTTGCACACATAATTTTTAAAAAATCTCAACTTCTAAAAATATATATATATTTTTAAAACGTGACTTTTAAAAAATGACACTTGTTTAGCAATTTGAATCAACAAAACATGCACATTCTGCATGATCGCACATTTTTATTCATTGTGCACAAAATTCTTGCTAGGAATATCTTAGTCTCCTTGTATTTGTAAAATCACGTTTAAAAAAATTACTTTATTTCTTAAAAACAAGATTGAAAACAAATAACATTTCTTTAATAAATCAAATAAACATAGTATGTACATTCTGCATAAACACATATTTCTATACATTGTGCACACAATTGATAAGAACAAGAGTTTAGTACCCCACATTTTTAAAAGTCATGACTGTAAAACAATTACATTATTTCCTAAAAAGCACCAGCTGTTTAATAAATCAAATAAACCAAGTTTGTGCATTCTACATTATAACACCCTTTTATAGATTGTGCACACAATTTGTAAGGGAAATAACTTACTAGCACTCATTTTTAGAAAGCTGGACTTCTAAATAAATTACTTTGTTTGTTAAAAACAAGGTTTTTTTTTTAAATATCGGTTCTTTAATCAATCGAATAAACAAAGTATGCACACTATACACAATCACACATTTTCAAAAATCACAACTTCTAAAAAATTTAGTTTATTTCTTAAAAACCAAGACATTTATAAAAAACGCATTTCTTTTATAAATGGAATAAAACAAGTATGCACTTTCTCCATAATCATAGATTTGTATAGTTTGCGGTTGAAGTGTATAAGAGGAATATATGAGTACCCCTCATTTTTAAAATTTACTTCTAAAAAACTTAATTTATCTCTTAAAAGACATTACTTTCAAAACCACCATTTATTTATTAAAACGAATCCATATAGTATGTAAATTCTACATGATCACACATTTTTATACAGTGTTCATAAAATTGGTAAGAGGAATTACTTTCTAGCCTTTTTTAAAAAAATTATGTCCTCGAGTTTTTTTCTTGAAAAACAAGACATTTAAAAAATGTCATTTACTTAATAAATAGAATCAACAAAGTGTGCAAATTATATATAATCACACATTTTTAGATATTGTGCATGCAATTGGTAAGAAGAAGAGCTTAGTGCCCCTTTTTTTTTAAAGTTGTGATTACTAAGAAAGTCACTTTATTTCTTAAAAAGAAAACTTTGAAGAAAATGTCATTTGTTTAATAAATCGAATAAACAAATTTTGCAGTTTCTACATGATCACACACTTTTATAGATTACACATGTGATTGGAAAAAAAAATAACTTAATACCCCTGTTTTTAAAAATGACGACTTCACAAAAAATCATTTTATTTCTTTAAAAAGAAAATGACTTTTTGAAAAGCATCATTTGTTTAGTAATCTAGATCAACAAAGTTTGCAAATTCTACATGATCGAACATTTTCATATATTGCACTCACAATTGGTATCAATAACATATTAGTACGCCTATTTTTTTTAAATCACGTTTTAGATGGAAAATTAAGTTATTTCTGAAAAATATGAATTTTTATCAAATTCCATTTGTTTATGAAATCAACTTAACAAAGTATGCACATTTCTACAAAATCAAACCTTTAAATACATTGTGCGCATAATTGTAAACATGAAAATCTTAGTACCACTTCTTTTAAAAATCATTTATTCTAAAATCATTACTTTATTTCTTAAAAAACATGATTTAAAAAAATAGCATTTCCTTAATAAATGAAATAAATAAAATACGCACATTCTACAGAATAGCACCTTTCATTACACTGTGCACATAGATGGTAAGAGGAAGAGCTTAGTACCCCTTCATTTTAAAAATCATGCCCTTTGAAAAACATTACTTTATCTCTTTGAAAATGAGACTTTAAAAAACACCGTTTGTTTAATAAATCAAATAAGCAGAGTATGCGCATTATACATTATCACAACTTTATATAGGTTGTGCACTCAATTGTTAGGAGCAATAACTTACTATCACATTTTTTTAAATCTGCGTTTTATAAAATAATTACTTTATTTAAAAAAAAATCTTTTTCAAAAACCCCATTTGTTTAATATATCAAATAAACAAAGTATGCAATTTTATACATAATCACACCTTTTTGTACATTGTGCACAAAATTGGTAAGCATAATAGTTTAGTACCCCTCATTTTTAAAAATCATAACTTCTAAAACAAAGACTTTAGTTCTTAAAAGAGACAAGTTTTAAAAAACACCATTTAGTTAATAACTTCATAAACAAAGGATGAAAATTATACTTGATCACAAATTATTTATAGGTTTCACACACAATTGGTTAGAGGAATAACGTAGTACCCCTCATTTTAAAAACTCACAACATCTAAAAAAATTAGTTATTTCATAAAAAAACTAGAATTAAAAAAAACTTATTATTTAATAAATTAAATCAACAAAGTATTCACATTCTACACAATCGCACATGTTTATACATTGTTCATGCAATTAGTAAGAGGAATATATTAGTATCCCTCATTTTGTAAAATCAAGAGTCATAGAACAATTACTCTATTTCTTAAAAAACATAATTCTTTTTTAAATGTTATATATTTAATAAATGGAATAAACGATTTTTGCACATGCTACATAATATTACCTTTTTATACATTGTGCACACAGTTGGTAAGTGGAATATCTTAGCACAACTCTTTTTTAAAAATGGTATTTTCTAAAATGGTATTTATTTAATAAATCGAATCAATAAAGTATCTGCATTCTACATAATGGAGCCTTTTTATACTTTACACATGTAATTGGTAAAGGTTAGATTTTAGTGTCCCTTGTTTTTGAAACTCACATATTCTAAGAAATGACATTATTTCTTTAAAAACCAAACTTTCTAAAAAAATGCCATTTGTTTATTGATTGAAATCAATAAAGTATGCATCTTATACATGATCACACAATTTTATACATTGTGCATGCAATATTCAAGAGGAATACCTATGTACCCCTCATTTTTATAAATCATGTTTTCTAAAAAAATATTTACTTCTTAAAAACAAGACTTAATGAAAAAGCACCATTTGTTTAATAATTCAAATCAACAAAGTATGCACATTCTTCATAATCGAATGGTTTTATACAATGTGCACACAATTTGTATGAGGAAGAGCTTAGTACCCCTTGATTCTAAAAATCATGACTTAATATTTTCTCCTTTCTTTCTTAAAAAATATGACTTAAAAAAATGCAATTTGTTAACAAATCAAATATAAAAAGTATGCACATTTTATATAATTCCACATTTTATGCAATGTACATAGTTAAAAGGAACAACTTATTACCCATCTTTTTTAAAAATCCTAACTTCTAAACAAACTAGTTTATTTCTTAAGAAAATAAGACTCTTTAAGATTTTCCATTTGTTTCCTAATGGAATAAACAAAGCAAGAAAATTATACACGATTGCACATTTTTATAGGTTACACAGATAATTAGTAAAAGGAATATATTAGTACCCCTTGTTTTCCAAAATATGTACTTATAATATTTTTAAACACGACTTTTAAAAATTGTCACTTGTTTAATAATTTGAATAAACAAAATATGCACATTTTGCATGATCGGACCTTTTTATACATTGTGCACAGAATTGGTGTGAGGAATATCTTAGTATCGTTGTTTTTGTAAAATCATGTTTAAAATTTTTTATTTATTTCTTAAAAAACATGATTACAAAAAATGACATTTCTTTAATAAATCAAATAATCATAGTATCCACGTTATACATAATCACACCTTTCTATAAATTGTGCACACAATTGGTAAGAGGAAGAGTTTAGTACCCCATGTTTCGTTAGTTCCTAAAAAACAAGACTTTTTAAAAAACACCATTTGTTTAATAAATGAAATAAGACAAGTTTGTGGATTCTACATTATCACACCCTTTTATATGTTGTGCACACTATTGGTAACCGAAATAACTAACTACCACTCATTTTTAAAAAGTAGGACTTCTAATTAAATTACTTTATTTGTTAAAAACAATATTTTTTTTAAAATGTGAGTTTTTTAATCAATCGAGTAAACAAAGTATGCACAATATACATAATCACACATTTTCATACATTGGATGGAAAATTTGTAAGAGGAAGAGATTAGTACCCCTCATTTTCGAAAATCACGACTTCTGAAAAAAAAAAGTTTATTTCTTAAAAACCAAGACATTTAAAAAAATGATTTCTTTAATAAATAGAAAAAACAAAGTATTCGTTTTCTACATAATCATAGATTTTTATAGTTTGTGGATTAAATTCATAAGAGGAATAGATTTGTACCCCTAATTTTTAAAATTTATGACTTCTAAAAACATTATTGTATCTCTTAAAAGACATAACTTTCAAAAACACCATTTATTTAATAGATCAAATTAACTTAGTATGGAAATTATACATGATCATATGTTTTTATACATTGATTATGCAATTGGTAAGAGCAATAACTTTGTAACCCTTCTTTTTAAAAATCATGTCCTCTAAAAAAAATTATTTCTTAAAACCAATACATTTAAAAAATGTCATTTACTTAATAAATAGAATCAACAAAGCATGCAGATTCTATATAATGACACCTTTTGTATGTATTGTGCATGCAATCAGTAAGAGGAGAGCTTAGTTTCCGTTGTTTAAAAATTACTATTTCTAAAAAATCACTTTATTTCTTAAAAATAATACTTTGAAAAAAAATGTCATTTGTTTAATCAATCAAATAAACAAATTTTGCACATTCCACATGATCACACAATTTTATAGATTCCACATGTGATTGTAAAGAGAAATAACTTAATACCCATGTTTTTAAAAATCATGACTGCAGAAAAATTATTTTATTTCTTAAAAAATATGACTTTTTGAAAAACGCCATTTGTTAAATAATAATATGGACCAACAAAGTATGCAAATTCTACATGATCACACATTTTTATACATTGCGCTCAGAATTGGTATGGGTAACATATTAGTACCCGTATTTTTTTAAATCACGTTTTGTACAGAAAATTATGTTATTTATGAAGAACCTCACTTTTTATCAAACTCCATTTGTTTATTAAATCAAGTTAACAAAGTATGCACATTCTACATAATCGAGCCTTTAAATTCATCGTGCACACAATTGTAAGCATTCAGAGTTTAGTACCACTTCTTTTAAAAATCATGACTTCTAAAAATATTACTTTATTTATTAAAACACATAACTTAAAAAAAAAATTTAATAAACCATATAAACAAAGTATGCACATTCTACATAATATCACCTTTTAATACACTGCACACATAGATGTTAAGAGGAAGAGCTTAGTACACCTTCTTTTTAAAAATCATGACTTTGAAAAACATTACTTTATCTCTTAAAAAGTGAGACTTTAAAAAACACCATTTATTTAATAAATCAAATAAGAAAAGTATGTACATTCTACATTATCACACCTTTTTCTAGGTTGTGTACTCAGTTGTCAAGAATATATTAGTATCCCTCATTTTTAAAAATCATCACTCATAAAATAATTACTTTATTTCTTAAAAAGCATGATTTTTTCTAAAAATATTATATATTTAATTAATGGAATATATAAATTTTGCACATGCTACACAATCTCACCTTTTTATATATTCTACACACGGGTGGTAAGAGGCAGATCTTAGCACCCCTCATTTTTCAAAATGGCATTTTCTAAAATACCTTTTATTTAATAAATGGTGTAAAGTACCTCTGATACCTTCAAGCTATAAGGCATTCAAGAAGTGTGTAAAAGAAAACTTTAGAAATCTTTTCACCAATTAAAACATTATACTACATTCATAACCATCATGTAAACAAGGAAATAAACCAGCACAACAAATAACACGAAATAGACAACCATCTTCACGTGGTTCACCTCGTCCACGAGGCTACATCCACCAACTTTTGCTAGTTTCTTTATTTTCTTTAATCTATCAAAGGCTTACAATTCTGCAGTACCCAAGCTGCAATTATTTACACAGTCTCTATCTCTTGTAGAGGTATTTCATAACACATAAACGCCGTACATCAAGGCTTACGAATTGAAAGGGCGGACATGCCCACCCAGCAAAAACACTCACACATAGACCAGATCATATCCATTTTCTACACTTTAAATACTAAGGTAGTATGGGATCCTCTCCACATTTGGGGAACATTTAAACACGGCACTAGAGCTCATCAAGTGAGCAGCCAGCCGACATGTGATCAGCATTCCATTTCTGTTTTAACATGTACAAACATATATATATATATATATATTTACCAGCATCAAAAACATATATATTTTACCAGCATTCGGTTTCCGTTTAATATATATATAAACATATATATATTTTTATCAGCATTTCATTTCCCTTTTAAAATATATAAACATATATATTTTACCAGCATTCCATTTTTCCTTTTACAATATATATAAACATATATATTTACCAGCATCAAAAATATATAAACATATATATTTTACCTGCATTCCGTTTTTCCTTTTTCAACATATATTTTACCAGCATCCAAAAATAGATAAACATATATATTTTACCAGCATTCCGTTTTTCCTTGTTCAATATATATAAACATATATATTTTGCCAGCATCAAAAATATGAAAAACATATATATTTTACTAGCAATTTCGTTTTCCTTTTACAATATATATAAACATATATATTTTACCACATCAAAAATATATAAACATATATATTTTACCTCCATTCCATTTTTCTTTTTCAATATATATTTTACCAGCATCCAAAAATATATAAACATATATATTTTACCAGCATTCCGTTTTTCCTTTTTCAATATATATAAACATATATATTTTTCCAGCATCACAAATATGAAAAACATATATATTTTACCAGCAATTTACCAGCATTCCGTTTTTCCTTTTAAGATATATATAAACATATATATTTTACCTGCATTCCGTTTTTCTTTTTCAATATATATTTTACCAGCATCCAAAAATATATAAACATATATATTTTACGTGCATTCCGTTTTTCCTTTTTCAATATATATTTTACCAGCATCCAAAAATATATAAACATATATATTTTACCAGCATTTCGTTTTTCCTTTTTTAATATATATAAACATATATATTTTGCCAGCATCAAAAATATGAAAAACATATATATTTTACCAGCAATTACGTTTTCCTTTTACAATATATATATATATATATATATATATATATATATATATATTACCAGCTCCAATCGCCTAGCTTCTTGACTCCCTAAATATCAACGATCCATTGCATAAAGAAGTTTAAACCTCCTTTCTTTTCAAAGATAGAATCCGCCCTGAAGGCAAGAATTGAGTTGGTCCAGACTTCACTAAACCGTTTCATTGACCAGTTCTTGTTAGCCATAATAATAATAATATTTAGGGTTCAATGATAAATTCCTCCGGATCATCAAAACTCAAATGCTATAAACAGAGTAACAAGTCTTTCCGTTCGTTTCCCTCGTGCCTACATCGCATTAGCAGTTCATAGTATGCCTACGTTTAGCAGTTTGCATTAGCAGTTCATAGTATACTTACGTTTAGCAGTTTGCATTAGCAGTTCATAGTATGCTCCTCTCTATCCATGGAAACCTGTAAAAGTAAAAGTATATTCAACCCATTTTATGTTTAAAGCATTTTGCTTCAGTTTAAACCAATCTTTTTAAAGGCAGAGATAAAACCTACCGACATAGACAGAGGGATATAAAATCACATAACCATGGAAATAATGATCTCGCTAACCCATACAGCTTGCCATAATGACGCCCTTTCTTTCCAAAGAATTCAAATCTAGAAGAGACTTATTTTTCTAGGTAAGAGATGCATCTTAATTGTACCGACGCCGCCCCATCCTCATACCTCACATACAGGGGTTAAAGTTTTCTTATGTGATAAGTATAATAACGAAAAACTTAATATCCAACGAGTGGTAAGGAAGCCGCGTTGATAGGATCCATGTGACTGCATAAGAAAATAAAAATCTCTTCAACCAAGTTCACAAAACCCATACGCCGGCAGCAGTATAGGGCATAAGACCCAGCAATATATATATCTTTTTATTCCGCGAGAGCAGGTTTGATAGACTCGGCTTCTATGCCGGTACCCTACAGATCCGTGCATACATGCAGGAAAAGAAAATGTAGCTCTAGGTTTATGAAATGACCAGAATTGAAATCGATCTTACTACCCAGTGCTTAGACATGTTAGGCACCAGCGTTTTTGGAAGAGGAACATGCAGAAACATCTTGAGATGTGTTTCACATACAATCACGCGCAGGCATAAAGTACGCCCCCGCTATCAGCTGGAAAAAGGTTCGATAAGGAAGATGCCCTCAGAACCCAAACTGTCCATTAGGAGACAGGTTAAACTAAAAAGAGACCACGATCTCTTCTCTGTGGAAGGAAAAATGGTCTTTAAAGGAAAAACAGTGACCTCATCACCATTTCCAGGGATTGGCCTCTTTTTATTTATGTTTACATTTCAAAGACAAAACATTACTAGGTATTGTCAAAGATTTTCTGCTGCATGCTACCAAGTATGGTCTCATGAGAATCATAAACCAGAGCTACAGAAAACTATGCTTTTACAATGTTTCTAGTTTATTTCTTGGCTGCACGCCCTACCTATTTTAAAAAAGAATAGAATGCTCAAGAAGGCACGCAGATCCATACCTTTTAAAAATAGCATCATGCAAGGAAAGATAACTACTTCCAACAAAGCACATGCGCTGTGAATGATGTGTTGCCCCAAAGGCACAAAATATACCTCTGTGTAAAAATGCAGATATCGCAGAGATCCGTTATCCTTTGGGAGGGACATGGACGGATTCTCCTCTCTGAGATGCACAGAGCACCCTTCAAATCTTGGCAGGGGTTGATTTCTTCTTTTTGCAAGGAAAACGCAGAGGCCACCATCTCTCAGAAACTGAAATTCCCCTCTCCACCTGACCAATAGGTATGTACATAAATCCCTCGGTAAGACCCTAACGCCTCTATTGACGCCTGTGCATGCCCTGAAATGCCTCCTTAATCGGTGCTGGTTTGTTCAGGGTAAATAAAAACTGCAGGTTAAACGTCTCTCAACAGTTAAATACAAGACGTGGGTAGTGAATTAAATCCTTCATAGTTATTGGCCTTAATTCATGTAACAGTTTCCACTGTCCTCATCTTATTTCCATAATCAACAGAGATTTAATAATAAATATATATACATATATCTTTCTATGTATAATTTCTTTTCCACATAATCTTCGATTAAATATATAGGGCATTGCTCTTGTGTAGAGTTATATTTATATATATATATATATATTATAGAAAGGTTTCTCCATTTTTTCTAATATATATATAAATACTTTATATATATATATTCATGCATAATAATAGTGCTCTACCCCATATATATATATAAATATATACTTTTACCTGAAGTTTCTTTTCGAAAAGCCCTCAGTGGCTTTTCCCTCAATAACTTTATAACTAAAAGCCCCTTTGTGTCAAAGTCAAAAGAGGGCTAGGCTTGGGTAGTTATTTTGGGCTAATTCTCGCATTAGTTAGGAATCCCTAACCATGCTCTTTTGCCCTTATACGTTCAATTTTCGCCTCGTTAAGATGTTTCTACGACCTAAGATTTCAACTTGGAACTTAGGGTGTAATAATTTCAAGGTCTTACTGGTGGGGCCTTGGCCTTGGGCTCCTCACCAGCACACGGATACAATAATATTCAAAAGTTTATAGAGCATTCAGGGGCTTACAAGAGGGACATTACAAATGGAATCAAGAAAGTATATGCATTCTACATAATGGAACCTTTTTATACATTGCACACACAATTGGGAAAAGTTAGAGTTTAGTGTCCCATTTGTTTATTGATTAAAATCAACAAAGTATGCACATTATACATGATCACACAATTTTATAGGTTTTGCATGCAATTGTCAAGAGGAATAGCTTTGTACCCCTCATTTTTATAAATCGTGTTTTCTAAAATAATTCTTTGCTTCTTAAAAACAAGACTTTTTAAAAAAACACCGTTTGTTTAATAATTCAAATCAACAAAGTATTCACATTCTTCATAATCAAATAGTTTTGTATATTGCACATACAATTTGTATGAGGAAGAGCTTAATACCCCTTGTTGCTAAAAATCATGACTTAAGATTTTTTTCCTTTATTTCTTAAAATACATGACTCAAAACAATGCATTTGTTTAACCAATAAAATAGAAAAAGTATGCACATTTTACATAATTTGACATTTTATGCATTGTGCATGCTAATGTTAAAAGGAACAACTTAGTACCCATCATTTTTTAAAAATCGCAACTTCTAAACAAATTAGTTTATTTCTTAAAAAACAAGTCTTTTTAAGAAATTCCATCTCTTTACTAATTGAATAAACAAAGCAAGAAGATTCTAGATGATTGCACATTCTATATGTTGCACACACATTTGGTAAGAGGAATATATTAGTACCTCTTGTTTTAAAAAATCTCAACTTATAATTTTTTTTACATGAATTTTAAAAATTGACACTTGTTTAACAATTTGAATCAACAAAATATGTGCATTCTGTATGATTGCACCTTTTTATACATTGTGCATACAATTGGTGTCATGAATATCTTAGTACCCTTGTTTTTGTAAAATCATGTTTTAAATTAAAAATACTTTATTTCTTAAAAAATCGACATTTCTTCAATAAATCAAATAAACATAGTATGCACATTCTACATAATCACACCTTCTATACATTGTGCACACAATTGGTAAGATGAAGAGTTTAGTACCCTACATTTTTAAACGTCATGACTTGTAAAAATCACAAACCTTTGTTTATTTACAAGTCACTACCACAACTTATAAAGAGTTTAATTTAAACATCTCATAGATTTATCTGTATAGGAAATTACAGATTTACATGCATTAATTTTTTTATCTTTGTAATTTAAGGATGTTACATTAGTGTCCCTTCTTTTTAAAAATCATGTATTCTAAGAAGTTACTTTATTCCTTAAAAAACAAGACTTTCTAAAAAATGCATTTTGTTTATTGATTCAAATCAACAAAGTATGCACCTTATACATGATCACACAATTTTATAGGTTGTGCACGCAATTGTCAAGCGGAATAGCTTTGTACCACTCGTTTTTATAAATCTTGTTCTCTGAAAAAAAATTCTTTGCTTCTTAAAAAAAAAGAGTTTTTAAAAAAACACCGACTGTTTAATAATTTGAATCAACAAAGTATGCACATTCTTCATAATTGAATAGTTTTATGCATTGTGCATATAAATTTTATGAGGAAGAGCTTAGTACTCCTTGTTTCTAAAAATCATGACTTGAGATTTTTTTCCTTTCTTTCTTAAAAAACATGACTTAAAACAATGCATTTTTTTTGTAAAATCGCAGCTTCTAAACAAATTAGTTTATTTCTTAAAAAACAAGTCTTTTTAAGAAATGCCATTTGTTTACTAAATTGAATAAAAGAAGTAAGAAGATTCTACATGATCACACATTTTTATAGGTTGCACACACAATTGGTAAGAGGAATATATTAGTACCGCTTGTTTTCAAAAATCTCAACTTCTAAAAATATATATATGTTTTAAAACATGAATTTTAAAAAATGACACTTGTTTAACAATTTGAATCAACAAAATATTCACATTCTGCATGATTGCAACTTTTTATACATTGTGCACACAATTGTTGTGAGGAATATCTTAGTACCCTTGTTTTTGTAAAATCATGTTTTTTCTTAAATACTTTATTTCTTAAAAAATCCGCATTTATTTAATAAATCAAATAAAGAGAGTATACACATTGTACATAATCACACCTTTCTATAAATTGTGCACACAATTGGTAAGAGGAAGAGTTTAGTACCATGCATTATTAAAAGTCATGACTTGTAAAAAAATTACATTATTTCCTAAAAACAAGACTTTTTTAAAAACACCATTCATTTAATAAATCAAATAGACCATGTTTGTGCATTATCCATTATCAAACCCTTTATAGGTTGTGCACACAATTGGTAAGAGAAATAACTTACTACCACTCATTTTTGAAAAGTGAGACTTCTAAATAAATTAATTTATTTGGTAAAAATAATAATTTTTAAAAATGGCAGTTCTTTAATCAATCGAATAATCAAATTATACACATTATACATAATCATACATTTTCATACATTGGATGGAAAATTTGTAAGAGCAAGAGAATAGTACCCCTGATTTTAAAAAATCACAACTTCTAAAAAAATTAGTTTATTTCTTAAAAACCAAGACATTTAAAACAACTCATTTCTTTAATAAATGGAATAAAATAAGTATGCACTTTGTACATAATCAAAGATTTTTATACTTTGCAGATGAAATTCATTAGAGGAATATATTGGTACCCCAAATTTTAAAAATTTACGTCTTCTAAAAAACTTATTTTATCTCTTAAAAGACACGACTTTCAAAAACACCATTTATTTAATAAATCGATTCCACATCGTATGGAAATTCTACATGACCACACTTTTTTATACATTATTTGTAACCCTTGTTTTTAAAAATCATGCCCTATAAAAAAAACTATTTCTTGAAAAGCAAGACATTTAAAAAAGCACCATTTACGTAATAAACAGAATCAACAAAGAATGCAGATTCTCTATAATGGCACCTTTTTATATATTGTGGATGCAATTGGTAATAGGAAGAACTTAGTACCCCTTGTTTTAAAAAATTATGTTTTCTAAAAAAGTCACATTATTTCTTAAAAACAATACTTTGAAAAAAAATGTCATTTGTTTAATAACTCAAATAAATAAATTTTGCACATTCTACATGATTTCACACTTTTACACATTCCACATTTGATTGGAAAGAGAAATAACTTAATATCCTTGTTTGTAAAAGTCATGAATTCTGAAAAAAATATTTTATTTCTTTAAAAACATGACTTTTTGAAAAACATCATTTGTTTAATAATCTGGACCAAAAATGTAAGCAAATTCTACATGATCGCACATTTTTATAAATTGCGCTCATAATTGGTATGAGTAAAATGTTAGTACCCCTATTTTTTTAAATTACTTTTTTTATGGAAAATTACGTTAGTTCTAAAAAAAACATGAACTTTTTACAATCTCCATTTGTTTATTAAATCAACTTAACAAACTATGCACACGTCTACATCCTTTAAATACATTATGCACACAATTGTAAATATGAAGAGCTTAGTACCACTTCTTTTAAAATCATGACTTCTAAAAGCATTTCTTTATTCCTTTAAAAACATAACATTAAAAAAATAACATTTCTTCAATAAATCAAATAAACAAAGTATGCACATTCTACATAATACTACCTTTCAATACATTGCTCACATAGATGGTAAAAGGAAGAGCCTAGTACCCCTTTTTTTTTAAAACCATTGTTTTGAAAAACATTACTTTATCTCTTTAAGAACGAGGCTTTAAAAAACACGATTTGTTTAATAAGGCAAATAAGCAAAGTATGCACATTCTACATTATCAATTCTATTTATTTAATAAATAGAATCAAGAAAGTATCTGCATTCTACATAATGGAACCATTTTATACATTGCGCATGCAATTGGTAAGAGTTGGAGTTTGGTGTCCCTTCTTTTTAAAAATCATGTATTCTAAGAGATTAATTTATTTCTTAAAAAGAAGACTTTCTAAAAAATGACAGTTGTTTATTGATTCAAATCATCACACAATGTTATAGGTTTTGCATGTAATTGTAAAGAGGAATAGCTGTTTACCCTTACTTTTTATAATTTGTGTTCTCTAAAAAAAATTATTTTCTTCTTAAAAACAAGACTTTTTAAAAAACACCATTTGTTTAATAATTTGAATCAACAATGTATGCAATATTTTTATACATTGCTTACACAAATTGTATCAGGAAGAACTTAGTACATCACTTTTAAAAAAGCCATTTGCCTAACCAATCAAATAGAAAAAGTATGCACATTTTACATAATACCACATTTATGCATTGTGCATGCTATTGTTAAAAGAAACAACTTAGTACCCCTTGTTTTTAAAAATTGCAACTTCTAAACAAATTAGTTTATTTCTTAAAAAACAAGACTTTTTGAAGAAATCTCATTTGTTTACTAAATCTAATAAACAAACTAAGAATTGGCAAGAGGAATATATTAGTACCCCTTGTTTTCAAAAATATCAACTTCTAAACACACACACACACACACTACTTTTAAAACATGACACTAGTTTAACAATTTTTATATGGTCACACATCTTTTTAATATTTCTGCACAGTCACACATTTTTATACATTGTCCATGCAAGGGGAATATATTTGTAACTCTTGTTTTTAAAAATCATGTCCTCTAAAAAAAAGTTATTTCTAGAAAAACAAGACATTTAAAAAACCTCATTGGTATGAGATAGATCTTGTAACTTTTGTCTAGTAATGTTTGTCCATATTATGTTTGTATATATTATGTAGGCTATTAATATGAGGGAGATCTTGTAACTTTTTCCTAATCTTGTATTGAAGGAGATCTTGTAAAATTTATCAGCTATCAATATGAGGGAGATCTTGTAAAGTTTGTAACAAAAAAAATAACTTTTCATTGGTCAATTAACTTTGTTTATAAAGTTTGTAACAATAGAGAAATATCTGTGTATCAATTATACCACTGAACCGTGGATTGCTCAAAAAACAATACCACAAAATTATTGCATTTTTTTTTTTAACTCCGAGTTGCTGCTAGTGCCATGTATCAATCACGACCTACACTCATCCATCTTGGAAATCCCTGCAATTTGGTCGAATGCCATAATGTTAAGACACAAAATGAAGCTACATGGTTCAATAGATGGTCACGCTGGTTGTCCCACAAATCAAACAAAATGAAGCTATATAGCTGAAATCCGTTGTCAATGCTGGCCTGAGCCACGCTCCACGCTTCAGCTACAAAGGAAAAACGTGTTTCACGTGAGGATACCCAGCATGACATTCTAATTTGCAGTTAGCTGAAACATCGGTCTCCATTTGGCATTCGGCGATCAACAGGAGAAACTTTATCTTGTAATCGCCAAGTTTCACAACTTGGCTGCTAATCAAAAACATGGATTGCCCCGCGACCTTGATTTTAATCATGGACTGTGAGTGATGTTCAGTTCTGTGTGCAATGGGCCACCAATGGAAACGTCTGATACTTAGATTTAGATTGGGGGGTCAAAATTGATCAATTAAAGGATCAAATTCGACCATGTTCACTTTGTTTTCTGGTCGGTTTGGATTTAAAAACAAGATCTCCACAAAAGGTCAACTCTATTATCCAATTCAATTAAATGAAAGCAAAATTTTGAATAAAACGAAAACAATTTTATTAACTGACCTACATTTTTTTATATGCATAGTTTTCGGTGCAGCTCTCGGCACTATAATTGATTAAATAAGATTAAGGACAATGAATATAAGCATAAGGTTTTAAGCATTGATGATTTGTGATAGAATTTTTTTATTTTTATTATTATTTTATATGAATATTTTTATTAAAAATTGTAAAGCAATTACCTTTTAAGTATTAGTATTTATATTATGTTATTTATCAATTTAAATTTTTGCATTAATATCTGATTTATATGTAAATGTTCGTATTTATATCAATTTGTGAATTTAGAATTTTATATTGATATTTGATTTATATGTAAAATTTAGATGTATTGATCAATATATAAACATCCAAATCCTAGGCTCTATCAAGGGTATAGAGGGGTCAAATCTCTCTAAGTGCAAACTTCTCCTCTAATAGATCCTTGGGTGCAATAAGTGACAAGAGTTTTGCACCTCGGGAGATTTGACCCCTCTCGGCGCTTGATAGAGCCTAGGATTTTGATCTAGGCTTGTTTACTCAATAAATATAATCAATAGAGTGTGCAGATTCTATATAATGGCACATTTTTATATATTGTGCATGCAAATGGTAAGTGGGAGAGCTTAGTGCCCCTTGTTTTAAAAATTTACAATTTCTAAAAAAGTCACTTTATTTCTTAAAAACAATACTCTCAAAAAAAAGGTATGTTTAATAAACTGAATAAATAAATTTTGCACATTCTACATGATCCCACACTTTTATAGATTCCACCTATGATTGGAAATAGAAATAACTTAATACCCTTGTTTTTAAAAATCATGACTTCATAAAAAAATTATTTTATTTCTTTAAAAACATGAATTTTTGAAAAACATCATTTGTTTAATAATCTAGACCAAAAAAGTATGCAAATTCTACATGATCATACATTTTTTATATATGGTTCTCACAATTGGTATGAGTAACATATTTTTTTTAAATCACATTTTCTATGGAAAATTATGTTATTTCTAAAAAACATAACATTTTATCAAACTCCATTTGTTTATTAAATCAAATTTATGAAGTATGCACATTTCTACATAATTGAATTGTTAAATACATTGTTCATACAATTGTAAACATGAAGATATTAGTACCACTTATTTCTAAAAAAAGACTTTTAAAAATATTACTTTATTTTGTAAAAAACATGACTTACAAAAATAACATTTCTTTAGTAAATCAAATAAACAACGTATGCACATTCTACATAATAGCACCTTTCAATGTACTTCCCACATAGATGGTAAGAAGAAGAGCTTAGTACTGAAAATCATGACTTTGAAAAACATTACTTTATATCTATAAAACTCATACTTTAAAAAACACATTTGTTTAATAAATCAAATAAGCAAAGTATGCAAATTCTACATTATCACAATTTTTAAAAGGTTGTGCACTCAATTGTCTACTATCACTCATTTTTTTAAATGGCGATATCTAAAACAATTACTTTATTTCTTAAAAAAACACATCTTTTTTAAAAACCCCGTTTGTTTAATAAATAGAATAATCAAAGTATGTAATTCTATACATAATCACACGTTTTTGTACATTACGCACAAAATTGGTAAGTGGAATAGTTTAGTACCCCTAATTTGTAAAAGTCATGACTTATAAAACCAATACTTCAATTCTTAAAAAACACAAGTTTTTAAATAACACAATTTAATTAATAAGTCCAATAAACAAAGTATGAAAATTATACTTGACCACAAATTTTATAGGTTGAACACACAATTGGTAAGAGGAATAGCGTAGTGCCCCTCATTTAAAAAAAACACAACATCTAAAAAAATTACTTAATTCATAAAAAAACAAGAATGAAAAGAAAACACCATTTATTTAATAAATTGAATCAACAAAGTCTTCGCATTCTACATGATCACACCTTTTTACACATTGCTCATGCAATTAGTAAGAGGAATATATTAGTATCCCTCATTTTTTTAAATCATGACTCATAAAGAAATTACTTTATTTATTAAAAAACATGATTTTTTTCTAAAGTTATATTTTTAATAAAAATGTTATATATTTTATACATTATGCACATAGTTTCTAAGAGGAAGATTTAGGACCCCTCGTTTTTAAAAATGGGATTTTCTAAAATGTTGTTTATTTTAATAAATGGAATCAAGAAAGTATCTGCATTATACATAACGGAACCTTTTTATACATTGTGCACTCAATTGGTAAGCGTTAGAGTTTAGTGTCCCTTCTTTTTAAAAATATTGTATTCTAAGAACTTACTTTATTTCTTAAAAAATAAGACATTATAAAAAATTCCATTTGGTTGTTGATTCAAATCAACAAATTATGCACCTTATACATGATCACACAATTTTATAGGTTGTTCCTCCAATTGTCAAGAGGAATATATTAGTACCCCTATTTTATAAAATAATCTTGAGAAAAAAAACTTTATTTCTTAAAAAACACGATTTAAAAAAAAATACATCTCTTTAATAAATTTAATAAAGAGAGTATTCACATTCTACATAATCACACCTTTCTATACATTGTGCACACAATTGGTAAGAGGGGGAGTTTAGTACCCCACTTTTTAAAAATTCATGACTTGTAAAAAAATCACATTATTTCCTAAAAAACAATACTTGTTAAAAAACATCAATTGTTTAATAAAGCAAATAAACCAAGTTTGTCCATTCTACATTATTACAGCCTTTTAAAGGTTGTTCATACAATTAGTAAGCAAAATAACTTACTATCACTCATTTTTAAAAAGCCGGACTTCTAAATAAATTACTTTATTTGTGAAAAAAAAAAGTGTTTTTTTATTAAATGTCAATTCTTTAACCAATCGAATACAAAAAAATGCACACTATACATAATCACACATTTTCAAAAAATTGGATGCGAAATTTGTAAGAGGAAGAGACTAGTACCCCTTATTTTCAAAAATCACAACTTCTAAAACAATTAGTTTATTTCTTAAAAACAAAGACATTTTTAAAAACTCGTTTCTTTAATAAATTGAATAAACAAATTATGGACTTTCTATATAATCATATATTTTTAAATTTTGCGGATGAAATTCATAAGAGGAATATATTGGTACACCTCATATTTTAAATTTATGACTTCAAAAAAAAATATTTTATCTCTTCAAAGACATTACTTTAAAACACACCATTTATTTAATAAATTGAATCCACATAGTATGGAAATTCTACATGATTACACATTTTTATACATTATTCATGCAATTGGTAAGAGGAATAACTTTGTAACCCTTGTTTTTATAAATCATGTCCTTTAAAAAAAACTTCAAAAACAAGGCATTTAAAAAATGTCATTTACTTAATAAATAGAATAAACAAAGTGTGTATATTCTATATAATGGAACCCTTTTATATATTGTGCATGAAATTGGTAAGAGGAAGAGCTTAGTGCCCCTTGTTTTAAAAAATTAAGATTTCTAAAAAAATCACTTTATTTATTAAAAACAATACTTTGAAAAAAAATGTCCTTTGTTTAATAAATTGAATAAACAAATTTTGCAGACTCTAAATGATCACACACTTTTATAGATTCCACATGTGAATGGAAAGAGAAATATCTCAATACCCCTGTTTTTTGAAATCATGACTATTTTTTTTTTTAAATAGTTCTTTAAAAACATGACTTTTTGGAAAACACGTCATTTGTTTAATAATCTTGTCGAACAAAGTATGCAAAATTCTACATGATCGCACATTTTTATACATTGCTCTCACAATTAGTATGAGTAACATATTAGTACCCCTATTTTTTTTAAATCTTTTTTTCTATGGAGAATTATGTTACTTCTAAAAAAACATGACTTTTTTTTATTATCAAATTCCATTTGTTTATTAAATAAACTTAACAAAATATGCACATTTATATGTAATCGAACCTTTAAATACATTGTGCACACAATTGTAAACATGAATAGCTTAGTACCACTTCTTTTAAAAATCACGACTTCTAAAAACATTACTTTATTTCTTAAAAAACCTGATTTAAAAGAAATAGCATTTCTTAAATAAACCAAATAAGCAAAGTATGAACATTCTACATAATAGCACCTTTCAGATCCTGAACCCTCTACCCCTGCAGGTCTGGTTGTTTCAGTCCCCTCTAGTGGCTCTGTGGAAACTTCTGAACCTGACGACATTTCAGTCCCGTCTCCACCCCTTACCCGAGGGCGAAAGTCCAATAAAGCGCGTAGAGAAAAGGAGGCGCCCTCCAGCATTTCTTTAGGTTCTCAGAAAAAGCTCGACCCTTTCTTTAAGAGGAAAATTTCATCCCACTCAGTTTAATGCTTTGCTTCTGTCTTCTACTTTGCTCACAATTTGTGAGAATTTACTTATGTAAGCATTTTTTGTCATTTTCTCGAATTAGCTCTAGACGCAGAAGGGATTTGTCTCCCAAGACTTTCACAAGAAGGTTGGCAGCACTGTTAGAGGTCACCAACTTTCTTCAGATTTGTAACTTTCTGATTCTGGCTTGCTAGAATGCCGATTAATGCAACATAACCGTTCCTGTTAAAAAAAAAAGATAAAGATCTTAGTACCCCTTCTTTTTATAAATCATGACTTTGAAAAACATTACTTTATCTCTTTAAAAACAAGACTTTAAAGAACACCGTTTGTTTAATAAATCAATTAAGAAAATTATGAGCATTCTACATTATAACACATTTTTATAGGTTGTGCTCTCACTTTTTTAGGGGAATAACTTACTATCACTCATTTTTTAAAACTCGTGATATCTAAAACAAATACTTTATTTCTTAAAAAACACATCTTTTATTAAGACCGCATTTGTTTAATAAATCGAATAAACAAAGTATGCAATTTTATACATAATCACACATTTTTGTACATTGCGCACAAAATTGGTAAGCGAAATATTTTAGTACACCTCATTTTTTAAGATCATGACCTCTAAAACAAATACTTTAATTCTTAAAAAACACAAGTTTTTAAATAACACCATTTAATTAATAAGTTGATTAAATCATGACTCATAAAACATTTACTTTATTTCTTAAAATACATGAAATTTTTAAAAATGTTATCTATTTAATAAATGGAAAAAACAGATTTTGCACATGCTACATAATCTCACCTTTTTATAAATTGTGCACATAGTTGGTAAGAGGAATATCTTAGCACCCGTCGTTTTTAAAAATGGCATTTTATAACATGGAATTTATTTAATAAATGCAATCAAGAAAGTATCTACATTCTACATAATGGAACCTTTTTATACATTGTGCACGCAATAGCTAGGAATTAGAGCTTAGTGTCCCTTATTTTTAAAAATCACGTATTTTTAGAAATTACTTTATTTCCTAAAAAGTAAGACTTTTTAAAAAACTCCATTTGTTTATTGATTCAAATCAAAAAAGTATCCACCTTATACACGATCACACAATTTTATAGGTTTTAAATGCAATTGTTGTAACACCTCGATTTTGACCCCGTTGCATTAGATGTATCTAATGTATATATTGTAAATGATCATGGTGTCGAGCTAAAGGCCAAGGCCCCACCATTGATTGGTTATGCTATGGTTCGGGTTGAAATTGTCACCGATGGTATATCGGGGCATGCGGCATACATATTGAGTTTTGTCATCATGTAAATATACATCTTTAATTAAATAACCCAACCAACTACGTTCGTGGCAAATAAATTGAGAAGGGGCATGCTTTTCACAAGGATAAGGGTGGGGGATGCCAAACCTTGGGCAATGAGGGAAAAATCCATGTGTCATATTTCCTTGTTTTATCCAACCACCACCATTAATAACTGCTGCTGTTAGTTGGGGCAGTTATGGCTGGGGATGGAGTGTGGCAGGACTGTCAGTCCTTTCCCACACGCACACTCCACCCGTGGTTGACTTCATAATGGAAAAATAAAACCACCGCCATCACTCTAGTGGTTCACCACTCTCTCGACGCCAGTGCTGAAACACTCACGTACTCTCCATTACGTAGGACTCACGATTGTCTGTCCATGCCTCATGGGAGTCTGATTGTTCTCAGGCATAGGATTCTTTCCTTTTTTGGTCTCATGCAGCCAGAAGAGAGGAGCCATCTCCACTGTCATTCACCTTTTTCCTCACGGAGGAATCGAGTGTGTTTCAACCCGTATTTGGGATTTGGTGTGGATTTCTCTCACACACTGTGTTCCGCATTGTTGCTACTCATGCAACAAGATGGGAGTAGTTTGGTCACTGTCACCCATGATTTTCCTGTGGAGAGACATTTTATGCTCAGGGACTATGTGTAAGTTTTACTTACTGATTTGTGGCTCGTGCATGTGTTTTTCCCTCTGTATTTTGGGGTCCGGTGCAAGTTTCTCTCACGCATAGGCTGTGAGACTGTATTTCCTCCTAACGTGGTCTGGGTATGTTTTCCTGGTGACATTGTTGTCTAGGAAGGACTGTTGTTTCCCCATGTTGTGAGTTGTGTTGACTGATACATTTATGGGACTTTGTAACTCACTTGGGAGTCGTTTTGGCCGTGATAGGGCCAAGAATGACCCAGGAATCGTTTTCCATGTTTAAGCTGTAACACCTGATTGATTGCATGCGTGACATGGTTGGTCTTCGGACTGTGTTGGGAGCAGGGATGGGGGCTTGGGTTGCTTGATAAACCTGGTGTGTTTGGAAACCACATAGACAGAGCTAGAGGGCTGGCTTTCTTCTCCACAACCCCTGAATAGCACTCGAAGGGAATGCAGGGCATAAGGGACTATGTAGCAGAGAAGGGACGGATTCCTTGTGATGGGTGTGTGTGGGTGTCTTATAAGTCAAGCTAGTTCTGGTGTAGGCGTTCCTAGCTCTGTAATGGGCTCACCAGCTTAGCATTTAGCCTTTCCCAACTCCTGGATGGCCTGATAAACCTGGCCATGTTGGCTTGGTTGTCTTGTTGATGGCCTGATAAACCCAACTCTGTTGGCTTGGCTATGTTTTATGTATCCTTGGCTATGTGTAAGCCTGCTTGTTCCTTATTCCTTGAATAATCATGCCCAGCTCGGGGGTGGCAGCATTGCTGAGAGATTAAGGAGCATGCTGGCCTATGGTTGGGTGGAACGTTGCAGCGATGTAGCTGGTTGCGGAATGAGTTCTTCATAAGATAAGTAATCTTGTCTATTTTACTTCCGCAACCATATTTTCTATTAATGGTTATGATGAACATGTTGAATGAATGCTTGTATGAATGTATGTTGCTTCTGTTGTGTATGATAAATGATCATGTATGCATGTCTAGTTCAAAGCATTTTATTTCAGCATTTCAGCATTTTTATGAATTCACATGTTCATGGGGCTGGATGCCCAGATGGTTAACGCCGTGGTAGCATCCTCTTCACTGGTTGGATGGTCAGGGACGTTACAACATGGTATCAGAGGTCATGTTACAGCATGGTCCTGAATGGACCATGAAGATGTAGTGACAGAAGCAGGATTTCTTTCTGCCCAGCAGAGATCAAAAGTTGATGACATAAAACTTCCACAAATTTGTCTAAGTGTTTGAATAGTCGATTCATCGGAACACTTAGTGGGAAGGAATTCCGATGTAGCGGAAGAGCTAAGGGAAGCATACTCGACGGAGGACAGTTGGAAGGAAAATTGCAAAATAATTTCTAAGTGTTTGATGTCCGTCGGCGGAAAAAGTTGATCGAGCGCCCACCGTTGATGATGGCTAGACAACTACGCGTCCGACGGGTAATGCCTCCAACCACCGATGCCATAAAGAAAGAAAATTTAAAATTTTTTCTAAGGCCTGAAATCGTCCACTATCAGAAGAAGATAGTGTTTTGTGTGGCGCCGTTTCGGAAGCCTAGAGCACTAGTCTTCCGACGAGAAGAGACTGACAATACTGATCAGGTTATGCCTCAGGAGATTAGGCCACCAATCAAAGGAATATCGGGGATGATGGAATGCCATTGCGGCTGCTGATGGAACTATTTCATCGAAGAAAAGGAGAGAGTTGAGCCGATCAAGCAGCGAAGAGGAAGGCTAAAGGAGGGAAATTTGCAAATTTCTCTAAGTCCTGGAATAGTCGGCCATCGACGATGGTTAGTTGAACACATTGCCAACACTTAGCTAATTCAGTTTCTGATGAGCTACGTCGGATGAAGTTAGTGAATTGAACGTCCACCATTGTAGCTGTCTAATGGGCTATCCTTCCGAAGGTTAGAAGATTCGATCGTCGACGCCATAGTGCTTAGCGGATCCGATCGCTGATGAACAGTGGAGGAATTTAGTTGTTTGGACTGTCGAAACGTCGAAATGTTAGTTGGGATGAGACCCGATCCTGTACTAGGAAATTTTGAGTTTTTCAATGTGGGATTTTCCAGCAGATTTCAACTGTTTTTCAGTGGGATTTTCAGCTATTTTTCAGTGGATTTTCAGGGCTAAAAAGGACAAAGTGGCAGCGATCTTACGTGCCAGATAAGCGGGCAAGCCCGCTTAACCCCCGTCGTTCCCCTAAGACAGACGTCCTCTGATGAAGAAAATATTGTGTCTAGGAAAATTTGTTATTTTATGATTTTTCCAGGAGAAGGTAAGTAATTTTGAATTATATCAATGTTATGCATCTAACAGTTGTGTTACTAACATGTTTGCAGAATCATAGTCACCTTCAAGGGCAATATTCCAAGTAGTGCAGTTTGGTAAGTAAGTGGTGGTTCAGTTATGAGAACCCATGACGGATATGATGCTTGGGATTCTTACGAGCGAGTAGAAGATGCCATGGGAGAAAATGTCCGTAATGGAAATGATGACATAGAGTCTAATGGAAGGAGATTCCAAGAGACACTGTCAGATGTTGCAGCCACCATGAGAAGCTTGATCAAAGCCCAGGAAGAACAACATCAGTTGAATTCTGCTATGTTGCAGAGTTTGACAGACTTGCAAAGAAAGATAGACTCTGGCCGAGGTACAGCAAGACCAGAAAGTAGTAAGAGCAGTACTAGGAGAGGGAGAAGGACTTCTAGTGGATCATCTGATTCTGAAGAATCCAATGGGGATTCAAGTTCTTCTTCTCATAAAAGAAAAAGAAAGAGACACCATAGGGATCGCTCTCGAGATGAATTTAAGAAAGCTAAACCTCCTACATTTGATGGTGAGGTAAAGACTGGACAAGAGGCTGAAGCTTGGCTTCTTGGAATAAAGAAGTACTTTCAAGTGCATGATTATTCAGGAAACATGAAGGCAAGAGTTGCCATATTCAACCTGAATGGAAGAGCATCCAATTGGTGGGAACACTTCAAGCAAGTAAAGAGGATCAGTGAAAGGAGACTAAATTGGAAACAGTTCAAGAAGTATTTCAAGCAGAAATACCTCTCTGACAGGTATTATGATGACAAGATTAAGGAGTTCCATGAGTTGAGATTGGGATAGCAGACCATGAAAGAATATGCAAATAATTTTTTAGAGCTGTTGAGGTATCTCCGGTACATCAGAGATGAAAAAGTGAATGTCCAACATTTTCTGAGTGGATTACCTCAATCTTACAAAGATAGAATTGAGTTTTATGAACCCAACTCTTGAAGAAGCAATAAGGAAGGCTAAGTATTGCTATGAGCAAAGAAAAGGTAAACCTGATTACCATAAGGCATGGAAGGACAAGAAGAATGAGAAGTTTGACCAAAGAAAGAAAGGTTTCAAACCTTCTAACTTTAGAAATTAGTAGAAGCAGCCATCCCAAGCTATGAGTAAGCCAGTTGGAGTGACAGGAGAAAAGCCTAAGGATCCACATCAAAATAGAGGGCCACTTCAATGCTGTAAATGTGGAGGACCCCACATGCGCAGGAATTGTCCACTCAAGAATGAGAGTGCAAGACCAGCTTATAACATTCAAGAAGCAGAAACAGTGGGTCAAGTAGCAAGGGCAGTTCCTAGGATTTATGCAGCATTGGACGACCTCCAGGCAGATCACCAGTCAACTGTGGTTGAAGTAGCAGGTAAGATTGTTAAGTAATTTGTTTCTGTTTTGATTGACCCTAGTTCCACACACAGTTACATTACTCCTAGATTAGTGGAGATTTGTGCTTTTAAGAAAGTAAAGCCTATGAAGTCTTGGTTAGTTCAGCTAGCCACTGGAACTAAGAGAAAGGTTAGTGAAGTGGTAGAGAAATGTCCATTGGTCATGAATGGATTGGTCACATGTGTAGATCTGAATGTTCTACCACTTGGTTCCTATGATGTTCTCATTGGAATGGATTGGTTAGAAGCTCATAGGGTGAAGCTTGACTATTACAATAAGACTTTTGAATGCATGAATGAAGAAGGGAACCTAGTAGTTGTGAAAGGTATTCCAAAGGTGATTTCAGTACGATAGGTTTCAGCAATGTAGTTGAAGAAGTTTTGTAGGAAGGGTTGCCAGTTGTATGCAGCTTATATTTTGGAGACATCAAGAGATGAAACTCCTAGGTTGGAGGACTATTAGGTGTTACAGGAATTTAGGGATGTGTTTTCTGATGAGATTCCAGGGCTTCCTCCAAAGAGGGACATTGATTTCACAATTGAACTTGGGCAAGGAGCAGCACCAGTGTCCAAGGCACCCTATAGGATGAGTACCCCAGAGATGCTAGAGTTGAATATGCAACTGCGAGAGCTGTTGGAAAAGAACTATATCCAACCGAGTGTGTCTCCTTGGGGAGCACCGGTTCTATTTGTAAAGAAGAAAGATGGTACACTCAGGTTATGTATTGATTACAGACAGTTGAACAAGGCTACTGTGAAGAATAAATATCCTTTGCCTAGGATTGATGACCTCTTTGATCAAATGAGAGGAGCAAAGGTATTTTCCAAGATTGACTTGAGGTCTGGTTACCATTAGGTGAGAATCAAGGATGAAGACATTCACGACAAGGTATGGGCATTAAGAGTTTGTAGTGGTACCATTTGGTCTCACAAATGCACCAGCTACATTTATGTGCCTTATGAATAGTGTCTTCAGTAGGTATTTGGACAAGTTTGTTCTTGTTTTCCTTGATGACATTCTTGTTTATTCTAAGAATGAGGAAGAACATGAAGAGTATTTGAGGTTGACATTGCAATTGCTCAGGGAGCATCAGCTATATGCAAAATTGAGCAAGTGTGACTTCTATAGAGATAGAATTCAGTATTTGGGTCACATTATCTCAGAGGAGGGTATATCGGTGGACCCTGAAAAGAATGAATCCATTATGAATTGGCCTACTCCAAGAAATGTGACAGATGTAAGATCTTTTATGGGACTTGCAGGATACTACAGGAGATTCATTGAGGGATTTTCCAAAGTTGCACATGCCATCACTTCTTTGCAAAAGAAGGCAATGAAGTTCAAATGGACATCGAGGTGTGAAGAAAGTTTCTAGTGATTGAAGAATCTTCTCACCAGTGCACCCATATTGAAAGTTGTAGACCCAGAGAAAGATTATGTGGTGTGTACCAATGCATGCGGAGAAGGGCTTGGAGGAGTCCTTATGCAGGACAACCACGTGATATGTTATGAGTCATGAAAGCTGAAGGAGCATGAGAAGAACTATGCCACTCTTTATCTAGAGCTTGCAACCATAGTACACGCCCTCAAGATGTGGAGGAATTACTTGATGGGTAGGAGATTTGAGCTCAGAACAGATCACTGTGGACTAAAGTATTTGTTTGTTCAGCCTACTCTGAATGCTAGGCAAGCAAGATGGCTAGAATTTTTATGTGAGTTTGATTTCAAAATCAAGCACATAAAAAGGAAGCAAAATAAGGTAGCTGATGCACTCAGCAGGAAGATGCAAGAAATGCATGTGGCATCTCTTAGTATTTGTCAATCAGATTTGAGGCAGCAGATTGTTAATCATGTTGCTGGAGATGAATTGTAGGAGCAGGTAAAAGAAAAATTGCAGTAGCAAGGTCTTGAGAAGAGGTATGAAGGATATAAATTGGGAGAAGATGGACTTCTCACTTATAAAGGTAGAATTTATATTCTAGATGTAGCAGATTTGAGGAGAGTTGTCATGGATGAAATCCATCAAGCTCCATATTTTGGTCACCTAGGATATTAGAAGACAATTGCTACAGCTAGAAAGTAGTACTTTTGGCCAGGAATGAAAAAGGATATGGCTGAATACATTTCGAGGTGTATGAAATGTCAACAGGTAAAGGTTGAGAATCAACACCCTCCAGGTTTGTTGCAGCCTTTGCCAGTTCCAAAATGGAAATGGGAAGTTATTTCCATGGATTTTATTACAGGATTGCCGATGACTTGGAGACAACATGATTCCATCATGGTTGTGGTAGACAGGTTGACTAAGGCAGCACATTTTGTACCAGTTAAGTCTATGCATAAGACTGATGACATTGCAAAGATCTTCATGAAGGAGATATTCAAATTGCATGGATTGCCTAAGGCAATAGTCTCTGACAGAGATGTCAAGTTCACTTCCAACTTTTGGAAGGGGTTGTTTGCATATTTGGGTACAAAGCTAAACTTCAGCACTGCATACCATCCTCAGACAGATGGGTAGACAAAAAGAGTGAATCAGGTGCTTGAAGATATGCTTCGCATGTATGTGATAGACAAGCCAACCAAGTGGGAAGATTACCTACACTTGGTAGATTTTGCTTACAACAATGGACAGCAAGTATCCTTGGGGATGAGTCCGTATGAAGCTTTGTATGGAATACAGTGCAGGACACCAGTGACTTGGGACAACCTGGTAAATAGAGTTGTGCTTGGACTAGAATTGCTCAAGGAAATGGATCAGGAAGTTGTAAAGATTAGGCAGAATCTGAAAGCAGCATAGGATAGACAGAAAATCTATGTGGATAAGCATAGGGTGAACATGGAGTTCAGTGTTGGGGATCATGTTTACCTCAGAGTAAGGGCAAGGAAGAGTTCCTTGAAGCTTGGAAGTTGTGCCAAGTTGTCACCCATATACTGTGGGCCATTTGAAGTTCTTGAAAGAATAGGGCCAGTTGCATATAGACTTGCATTGCCTGCTACCACTAGAGCTCATAATGTTGTTCATGTTTCTTTGTTTAAGAGATATGTACATGATCCTAACCATGTGATAAATTGGGATGTGATTCAAGTGGAACCCGAGGGAGAGTTCTGAATAGAGCCAATGCGCATCCTTGACAAGAAGGTCACAATGCTCTAGAACCGGGCCATAGGTCAGGTAAAGGTGTAATGGGAGCACTACAGACCTGAAGAGGCTACATGGGAGCTGGAGGATGCCATGCGGTTGGAAAATCCATTTCAATTCTGCGGAACACTGAGGCAATACCAGTGTAGCATTTTGTTCAATTTTGTAAAGCACTGAGGATAGTGCTATTGAAGGGGGAGGGGAATGTAACACCCTGGTTTTGACCCCGTTGCATTAGATGTATATTATGTATATATTGTAAATGATCATGGCATGGAGCTAAAGGCCAAGGCCCCACCATTGATTGGTTATGCTATGTTTTGGGTTGAAATTGTCACCGATGGTATATCGGGGCATGCAACATACATATTGAGTTTTTTCATCATGTAAATATACATATTTAATTAAATAACCCAACCAGCTACGTTCGCGGCAACTAAATTGAGAAGGGGAATGATTTTCATAAGGATAAGGGTGGGGGATGTCAAACCTTGGGCAATGAGGGAAAAATACATGTGTCATCTTTCCTTGTTTTATCCAACCACCACCATTAATAATTGCTGCTATTAGTTGGGGCAGTTATGGCTGGGGATGGAGTGTGGTAAGATTGTCAGTCCTTGCCCACACGCACACTCCACCTGCAGTTGACTTCACAATGGCAAAAGAAAACCACCGCCATCACTCCAGCGGTTCACCACTCTCTTGACGTTGGTGTTGAAACACTCACACACTCTCCATTACGTAGGACTCACGATTGTCTGTTCATGCCTCACGGGAGTCTGATAGTTCTCACTCATAGGCTTCTTTCCTGTTTTGGTCTCACGCAGCTAGGAGAGAGGAGCCATCTCCATTGTCATTCACCTTTTTCCTCATGGATGAATCAAGTGTGTTTCAACCCATATTTGGGATTTGGTGTGGATTTCTCTCACAAACTGTGTTCCATGTTTTTGCTACTCACGCAGCAAGCTGGGAGCAGTTTGGTCACTGTCACCCATGATTTTCCTGTGGAGAGACATTTTATGCTTAGGGAATATGTGTAAGTTTTCCTTATTGATTTGTGGCTCATACATATGTTTTTCCCTCTGTATTTTGGGGTCCAGTGCAAGTTTCTCTCACACATAGGCTGGGAGACTGTATTTCCTCCCAGCGTGGTCTGGGTATGTTTTCCCGGTGACATTGTTGTCCAGGACAGACTGTTGTTTCCCCATGTTGTGAGTTGTGTTGACTGATACATTTATGGGACTTTGTAACTCGCTTGGGAGTTGTTTTTGCCATGATAGGGCCAAGAACGACCCGGGAATTGTTTTCTGTGTTTAAGCTGTAACAATTGATTGATTGCATGCGTGCAATGGTTGGTATTCAGACTGTGTTGGGAGCAGGGATGGGGACTTGGTTTTCTTGATAAACCTGGTGTGTTTGGAAACCACACAGATAGAGCTAGAGGGTTGGCTTTCTTCTCCACAACCCCTGAATAGAACTGGAAGGGAATGCAGGTCCTGAGGGACTGTGTAGCAGAGAAGGGACTGATTCCTTGTGTTGGGTGTGTGTGGGTGTCTTAGAAGTCAGGCTAGTTCTGGTGTAGGTGTTCCTAGCTCTGTAATGGGCTCACCAGCTTAGCATTTAGCCTTTCCCAGCTCCTAGATGGCCTGATAAACCTGACCATGTTGGCTTGGCTATCTTGTTGATGGCCTGAAAAACCCAACTATGTTGGCTTGGCTATGTTTTATGTATCCTTGGCTATGTGTAAGCCTGCTTGTTCCTTATTCCTTGAAGAATCATTCCCAACTCGAGGGTGTTAGCATTGCTGAGAGATTAAGGAGCACGTTTCCCTATGGTTAGGTGGAACGTTGCAGCGACGTAGCTGGTTGCGGAACGAGTTCTTCATAAGATAAGTAATCTTGTCTATTTTACTTCTGCAACCATATTTTCTGTTAATGATTATGATGAACATGTTGAATGAATGCTTGTATGAATGTATGTTGCTTCTGCTGTGTATGATAAATGATCATGTATGCATGTCTAGTTCAAAGCATTTTATTTCAGCATTTTAGCATTTTTATGAATTCACATGTTCATGGGGCTGGATGCCCAGATGGTTAACACCGTGGTAGCGTCCTCTTCGTCGGTCAGATGGTCGGGGATGTTACAATTGTCAAAAGGAATAACTTTGTACCCCTCGTTTTTATAAATCATGTTCTCTAAAAAAAATTATTTGCTTATTAAAAACAAATCATTTTAAAAAACACCATTTTGTTAAATGATTTGAATCAACAAAGTATGCACATTCTTCATAATCAAATAGTTTTATACATTGCACACACATATTGTATGAGGAAGAGCTTAGTACCCCTTGTTTCTAAAAATCATGAGTTAAGATTTTTTTCCTTTCTTTCTTAAAAAACATGACTTAAAAAAATGTATTTTTTTAACCAATCAAGTAGAAAAAGTATGCACATTTTACATAGTTCCACATTTTATGCATTGTGCATGCTATTGTTAAAAGGAACAACGTAGTGACCATCGTTTTTAAAAATCACAACTTCTAAACAAATTAACTTATTTCTTAAAAAAAAAGACTTTTTAAGAAATGCCATTTGTTTACTAAATCGAATAAACAAACTAACAATATTCTACATGATCGCACATATTTTATAGTTTGCACACATAATTGGTCTAAGGAATATATTAGTACCCCTTGTTTTCAAAAATCTCAACTTCTAAATGTTTTTTTTAAACACAACTTTTAAAAAATGGCACTTATTTAACAATTTGAATCAACAAAATATGCACATTCTGCATGATTGCACCTTTTTATACATTGTGCACACAATTGGTGTGAGGAATATCTTAGTACCCCTGTTTTTGTAAAATCATGTTTAAAAAAATACTTTATTTTTTAAAAAACCGATTTAAAAACAAATAAGCATTTCTTTAATAAATCAAATAAACGGAGTATGTGTGTTCTACATAATCACACCTTTCTATGCATTGTAGACACAATTGGTAAGAGGAAGAGTTTAGTACCCCACGTTTTTAAAAGCATGACTTGTAAAAAAAATACATTATTTCATAAAAAACAAGTCATTTAAAAAAAACACCACTTATTTAATAAATCAAATAAGCCAAGTGGGATGTATGGGAGGCCCACACTCCCCATTATGTGTTAGACAATGTATTAAGTAGATATATTAGTATTAGTAATGAGCAACATTTATTGGGCTCTTTGTGGCCCCATCAATGAGGTCCCTTTGTAATGGTTATAAAAAGGAATTTGGCCTCCTAATGAAGCATTAAAATTTCTTGTGCCAGTCTTGTGTCTCTCATTTTGTTTGAGGTCTAAGTGTTGTTTTTGGTTTCTCCCTTGATAGGTTAGGCTCTCCTAGCCTCACCTTCTCCTTTGCAATCAGATCTTCCCCTGAACGGCAGATCAGTCGACGATCGGGAGATCAGATTTATTAAAGATAATTACAAAATATCCCTATGATAAAATAAGTCATAGTTATATTTAATACAACCATAAAATCCCTCTCTCTTGTAGGCTATAAATGTAACTACAAATCAAATATCTACTTTGTTTATCTCAGTAGTTATACAATAATTTCATTACAGCTCACTTAACAATTTTTATAGATCTCACCAATATTTATAATGAAAAATTATGGATTCATCGAGTCAAAACATAAGAAACATTATATGCTAAATCTTAATTTACTTTAAGCTATCTCAGACCTTAAGGGTCGAGCTATTAAACATAACCAACAACGTAATTGCAAGATCGTAAGTCAACCCAGTGGCTTCCTTATATTTTATTAAGGCAGAGGCTCGATTCTTTCTACGCTAGATCTCATTACTTACAGAGATCGCGGGATTGAGTATCGTAATGATTATTATGTAAACACATAACACTAAAATAAAATAAAAACATATTCGCATGTATAAAACCATTAAATTTATTGTATAACCAAACACATAGTATGGTTGTAATCCCATGTCATATGGATACCACTATCTAAAAACCAGCAATTCTCATCGTTTTAAACTGTAATATCCCAAATTTTGGACCTAACACTTATAGGCATGTGCCTATTGATTATGATGATTATCTTAATGTTTTATTTTTATATCGGGTTGAAGACCCCACTACATATGAACATGATGATTTGTTTTATATATTGGGCATAAGCCAATTATTGATGATATATATATGCTTGTTTGTGTTGGGCGTGGACCCTGAAGCACAAGATTGATGAGATGTTTTTTGTTGAGCGGGAAGCTCTGGAGCACTTGAGTGATTGATGATTTGTGTTGAGGGAGGAGCTCTGGAACACATGAGTACTTACTTGTGTTGAGCGAGAAGCTCTGGAACAAATGAAAAGATAATTGGATGTGTTGCGCATAAGCCCTAGAGCCTTCCATGTTGATGTTGAGCATAAGATCTGGAGCATCAGATCCTTGGCCATTGTATCCCTAGGTGTATCGTACAAGTACATCCTAGCATTAGTGTTGAGTGAAGAGCTCTAGAATTGCACTAGGTTGTAACTCCTTGTTAAAGCGTTGAGTATGGGATTTGGTAAGCGCTAGGGTTACTGAAAATAATTTAATAACTTCTGAGTGAAAACAACTCAAGGAAAATATTGATCTCATCATACCTTTTTTTTTTACTAGGGGAATCGGCAACTAGGGCCGGGGTGGTACTCATATAACACGGGGTCCAGGGATCCATTCCCGCTACCACTATAACCCTAGGTGCCCCACACCCACCGCAAGACATGGGACATAGGTAAACCTAGGTGGGATTGATCTCATGACCTCCAATTTACAACAAGTGACTTCATAACAACGGAACCGCCAATGAGCCACACCCGTGCGAGCTGATCTCATCATACTTATTTATAAGTGATTAACTGAAATTTTGAATTTTTGTATTCTCATCAAGTATTGAAGAACTACCATGTTATACGGGGGAAATATAACATGAAAGGATGTTTAGAGTTGCCTAGCCTAGTATACCTAAACCATTTATCTACTTGACCTTAATGAAGAAGTGTCATTAACTCTAGGGATCATGGTATATGATGCCCAAAGACAAATGTTAACAAGTGTTATATTATTATGTAATTTATAAATCGCATGTATAAAGAATTAAATATATTTATAATATTAAAGATGAAATAAAGAAAGAAAACATCTATCCATTATTATTTATTATGTAAACATAATAAATATTCCAAGACCTAAAAATTCTAATTAGGAACTAGAAGAAAGTTCCTAAGTTAAAATATTAATAATTACCCAAAGTAATTGAAAAGGGTTAAATCAAGAAACCAAGGCTTCTTGATTTAACTATCCCTTTGACTGAAAAGTCTATCTATAAAGACTCAAGCCAAGGAAAGGCTTGGGGTTCTGATCTATCATTAGAGGAGTCATTTTTTCTGCTTGTTTGCTCTCAAGTAATTCTTGGAGAACATTTTCCTCGAAGTAAAAAGGAGAATTGATCCAGATCTGATATATGAGACAAGAAACCCTACCTTAGGAGCTCTAAGCTACTTACATGTTGGAATCCAGCTCGAGGGATCTGGATTAAAACTAGGAACGGTTCTGGGTCATGGTTGGGTGGAACATGGTAGTTCCCAAGTGATTTTGTCATCAAAAACAAAGGTCATGTCTCCCTTGAATTGTTAATACGGGTTATTTGAGTGTGCAGGTTCAGCCATTAACAAAGCTTCAATTTATAGGTATGAAGCCCTAGACTGTCTATTCTACTTTCCTAAAATAAATGCTAGCTATGTTAGATAAATGATTACTTTGCATTTCCTAACCCAATGTATATGTTTCTCTATTTAAATCTGCTAGGGTTTGTATTTTAAAAATATTAACCCTAGGATGTAAGTGACTTTTTTATGCCAAGTTTATCGAGGATGTGATTATTGGTTTAGTTCTATAAGTTTAATTTATTTACCAATGTTTATCAAGGGTTCTATGCCCTAGTTTTAATTCCTATATTAGTTTTACTGATGAAACTGGGTGTAGCATCTCTCGCCACCTCGACCTAGAGCTCACAGTGTAAGTAAAACTCCACTGTAAGTATCCATCCTGACCTTATGAAAATATTTGATATGTTTGACAGAGTTGGGAGACTGGGAACTTGACGTGACTAAGAACGATTGGGGGAAAGAATTTACTAGGGGGAAAGGTTAAAAATAATGAATGGAACCCCGGAAAGAATAAAAATTCCCTTGATGGGATCGTGTTAGGATGAAGCAACTCACAAATATATTGATTTGTTTGGTTATCAAGTATTGGGTCGACAGAATCCACTTTCACATATCAAAGTGAAGAATTTTCATTATTCTTCGGAAATATTTAATTACCATGAGTATATATATTTTTATTTTTTCCTAAAGGTGATCTACACAAATGTGCCAATAAAGTATCTTATTGGATTAAGTAAAATAATTTACATGGCGTACCTAAATACATGGGCAAGTATATATATATATATATATTCATATACTGAATATTTCTTATGTATAAACTATCGATTAAAAAAAAAAACGGTTATAAATACTTGAACAAAGGCTCTTATAAGGGGGTTATGTAGAAATATTGTGAGATTTAGATATGAGAAAGGCGATAATAGTTGGACTATAATATTTATAAATTATGGGCAATATAAATTACACTCTCATTTCTAGAGAGAGAGTCTCGCTTTGAATTAAGGAAGGCATAACTCTCTTTCTAGCAAACCTATCTTTGCTGGTAATTTACGGTGAGTTAAATTAAAATAAAAGAGAAAAGTATTGTTATTAATATTATCTTTTATGCAGAATTTAATTGAGTAAATACTGAATGTTACTGCAGTAAGAGGAAAACTGAAGCATAATGGCTGGCTGCCAGCATGCCTAGAATCCCTCTTGCATGTCCAAAATAGAGTCTGCCTCAGCACCGATGATGGCACTGATGATGGCAGTGTTGGTTCCTTAATTTGTGAGGAGACGAATGCACTCTCAAAGAAGGTTGTTACTCACCGTTATTTATTGGGTTACAGTTCTCTATGAAGGAGATTTTTTTTATTGGAGCGTGGAAAACCTGGAAAAGGGGCACGAGGAGCTAAACAAAATAACGAGCTCTGCATCTTGTAAGGGGGTCTGTAGATGTTTTGGAGAAGTTCGCTCGCTTGAGGAGTAGTGTCTGCTATTTCTGAAAATATGAGAAATTACGCCAAGGAGAATTGCAACCTCTCTCTACCTGCGCCGAAGGATTCTTGGGGATTATGGAAGCTTAGATTATTATTGTATATTGGGGTGCGAATCTCATCCAAATCACTTGCACGGTAGGATCTGATTTCCATATTTTCACATTCAATGTATGCGATTTCAGGTCCTAAGTAAATACATCATAGAAATCTATCTGTAGGGGTCTCGGTAAGTATGCATTTTGCAGCCTTTTGTTCTAAGATTCATGTCTAAATTTGATATGCTATGAATTAAGTTCATCTTTGATGCATGTATTTTTATTATGGATTTATATTTAAGGCATGTGTCTGATATCATCCCTGTAAACAAGATCCCAAAACATATACTTTGTAGATGGTGATCTGCATGGTGTGAGTATGTATGTTATAACCCTAATTTCTACGATTCTAAAGTTGTTAGGCTTTGATTTGATACACATCTCAGTTCTGCTGTTATGGTTTGATCTATGGTTTCGGCTCGAAGGTCTACAAGTTCATCTCGTAAATAGATCAAGATTACATAAGGGTCTGACTGCATGGGCCATAATCTCATTATCTACTATTTCGTAAACTGATCCAATATTATTTACATTGCTGATGTCAAAGCTGTACGTTTTAAACCTATGCTAGCTCACTTAGAGTCAGATCCATAAGATCCAATTGTATGTTGGGATAACATGGGACTCTCCCCTATCCAAATAGTTCCCTTCACCCATAGTGAAACATACAAATGGCATCTCTGTTAATATATTGATTCATAATCATATTTTTATACGGGGATCAGTCATACTACAGTTCCGTGATGAGGGATGAGGATCGGTTCCATGAAATCATCATTAGCATTGATTGGGATCACTTTTGGTTCTTGTGTATGAAGGAACAACACCGGATCATAGGGATCGAGTATTGTGTCTATGTCTCTTTGCCAGTACATTTTGTGGTGAGGAAAGAAAAACTTGATATCCTAGAATGGCTTAGACTACACGCTTATTCCTTAGGTCAAAGAGAGAAAACTGAAACAACAAATTCAAAATCTTCCTTGCTGAACAATATTGTCTAGATCTTGAGCGTCCTGAAAATCTAAGCACTTGACACTTTCACGGGATTGTGGAAACCACACACCATATTTGCTGGAACTGCTACATCAATCATTTTTGGATAAGAAAGACTGAGATCTGTATAGAATACGCTGAGTTAGAAATAGAACAAGAATGATAACAGTAGCCAAACTCAGTTTCTAGAAAGTCATTAACTTTCTTGGCATATTAGTTAAAAAATGTACAAATCATAACCAATGTAGAAAGTGAGACACTGCAACACACTGGTTGGCACTTACTTCCCATTATATTCTTGAATGTAACCTGCCAAATACTGACCATAAAGAACATTATATATGATAATAATTATTTACAGAGGAATTTAAAATAGTGGAGTAAAGGAATAATAATTAGCAAATATTGGACCTGCAAACTTACCAGATCCTTTGCAAGCCGAGGATTATAGAGCAATTCTTCTTCAACAGTTGTGACTTGCCATGAAAGATGATAAAGGTTTTGACATGCAACACATTTTGGGCAAACGGAAGCACTGGCATTTTCCCATTTACTGAGATTAATAAATTATGAATGTTCTACTTGCTAGGTGTTTTTGGGTATCCATCTTCCTAACTTTCAAGATATCTTTTCTTTGGTTTAAGCATGACTGCGTTGATGTTGGTGCTTCAAATGTTATCACACATTCATTTCCAGAATATCAAGGGAATTTTTCTTTTTTCTTTTGCCTACATTGAAGACTGTTGGGCGTGATGTATTTTTTTTTTACTGCCTGTGATCAGATGTGGTAGGCATCTTGATATGCGTCCGAAAAGAGAACTTGTTTGTGGCTTGCGATTTTCCTTTGCATGCATGGGGTATGTTGGATAGATTGACATGCATTTAATAGTGTGCATCTGGCCTGCATCTTAGTGTTCTAAAGAATGATGTTGGATAGGAATTCTGCCTGTGTGTTCACGTCCCCTGAGTGAGTTTGGTAGTTTCACGGCCTGTGTAAGAACCGTCTTGGATGAGTAAAATGTGTGTTCGAAGTAGGAACCATGATTTGCAGTCTGTGTTTTGACTTGGGATTTGAAGACCTAATATTGATTTCGTTGAGGAATATCTGTAATAGTATTAATCCACTATGGTTCCATTCAACCTTTTTAATTTAAACCCGTCCTAGTAGATTCGTGGCCCCAGCTCGTGGGTGGCTCCAGGCGGAACGACACACGCCAAATGGAGCCAATGGATGGGAGGAAAGTAGCTGTCAAGTTTCTAGTCGCTCCTTGATTTGTTTTATTAAGTAAATGTTGTGTTGTGTTCTCTGAATAATCAGTATGGGCAGCCATACTTGGTAGTATAATTGCATGATTAATATGTTCTACTTAAGTAATGGTATTTATGATGCTCTTATTTCTTTTGTGAACTCACATGTTTGATGACAAGCTGTAGTTGCAGAGAAGCTGCCACAACGAGGAGAAAGGCACCCTATGACGATAGCATGGCCGAGATAATTTATATGGCTTAGCATTTAGTCTCTTCTTCAGCCATTTGCCTTCTCCGACCATTTTCCAAGGGAAGCAGGAGCCCTCATAACACCCTGCACCAAAGAATACTATTTCTCGCTATGGTCACATTCAAAGAACAGTCCTCTCACTATTATATCGTATATGTATTGTTTTTTTTGTGATTGTCGAATTTCATTGGTGACTATTGGAACCCAATAGAAAATAAAAACCTTGATTGTCTTATTTATAGCATTAGTAGACCATACGATATTAATATCAATAGCAGAAATAAATAATGGCATACGTTGAGTCTGTCTTTACACTTGAAGTGCTTAATGGAACTGTTATTTTCAGCTGAATAACCGCTTTCCTTAATTCGGATCAAAGCTTAATTATCAATGACTTTTCACTCGTGTATGGGAGAAGCCTTGTTTTCCTACTTTTGACATAGACAGATCTGTCAAGCTTTAGGGGTACATTACATAGTGGTATGCAAACAAAAAAAAAATGTTTGATTCCTATGAGTAGAGCTTCTTTGAGGGAAGATTTAGTCAGATAAGGCATAATATGCAAGTTAGTTTATGTTATCAACATAAAATCTAGTGAATGGATATAAATTGTCAGATGGTTGTATTACCCTACGTGTAGTTCATCCTTTTCTTGATTGGCCATGCTCCATTTTAATTACCACGTCAGATATGTCACTAACATGTTTTGTAATAATAGCGAAACAGAAAGAAAAAAAAATATATTAACCTCCTCTTTTACACATAATGGCATTGATGGTATCAGTGGGGAATTACATATTGTATCAGAGCAAGGGTCAAAACACTCGGGCCTATTTGGGCTAAAAAATGATTCTACCTCTTTTTGTTTTTGTAAATTAACAATCAAGTTGGCTTGAGATAACAGGAATTGACGGACTCATGTTGATCTAAAACACAAGTACTCTAAAGCGCAACAACTTTAAGTAATTATATGTATTGGTTGACCCTGTAATTATGCAGGAATAGCCTCTCCACTTCAAGGTGAGGCCCAATGAGGTAAGTACATAGCTATGATGATATTTTGTTTATTTTGAAGATGTTTTTGTATCTTCTCCTTTTGAGTTGCACAAAATTTTTGGCAAAGATATGGAAGTCTCCATAAATGCGCACAAGACAAATAAATTTATTTCAGAAGCAGCCTTTAGGGCTTACATTTATAGTTGGACTGGCTACTAATGAACATGAACATGAGGTAAAAACTTATCCTGGAATTGCTATCTCTTTGCTTTAGAAATAATGGTGAATGAGGATATAAGATGCTATGTTGCGATCTGTTATAAAGTAGAATATGGTCTTCTTAAAGAATCTCCAATTAGATTCCATTAACTATTGAATGAGTGCTAAGTGAATGCAGAAACCAGATGCAAAAATTGTGGTTAGATGCAATGTAATATCGGGCATGCAAGAGAAGCCTAGGGAATCAGGCTGTGCAAACATAGAGACTATTGATCTCTCATACATAATCGCAAGGTATGAAACAAATCTTTCAAGGACATGAAAGTAGATTTGCTTATGAAATTGGGATACAGTGCAACCTTATGACATAAAAATAAAAATAAAAATAAAAATAAATCATGATAAACAAAATAAAAGAAGATTCTAAATATTAACACATTGCACACACACAAAAATAGTAAATCAAAAGCAAAAATCTAGGAATGGAATTTAAGAATAGTTAAGTAAAGAAATCCTAAATGAGAAGATTGGATATGGGATTCTTTTTACCCTAATGTTGAATGGATAAAGGCAGAGGCAGATGGTGGCTGTAGAGAGTTTGGTTCATCAGGTGTGAACAGGGTTGGGAGGCCCTTAGTGATTCTACACACTCTGATCGT